>VMDR010026759.1:0-13874 GCA_007922815.1 Macrotus californicus
ATACAGTTGATACGTTAGGGGCTTTTTGATGGTATGTATATCTGCCCAGCAATGCTGCAATTTCATATAACAACATAATAGTAACTGATACACATATATTACTTATTATGTTAGACACTCTCTTAAGTGTTTTATATATAACAAACTTATTCATGTCTCTGCAAGGAACATGAGTTGTTCTATTTTACAGGTAAGGCCCAGAGACATTATTGTTTTCTCAAAGTTATATAGCTGGCAAATGGGATGGCCAGGATTAGATCTAGTCATTCTAGCTCCAGAATCAATTCTCTTAATGAGAGAATTATATTTCATCTTTAAATTTGAAAAGGCCTCAATTACCCACTTTCTCTTATGTGTAAAAACTAGATAATTAAAGCTACCTTTTCTTCCTTTTCATTCATTGTTTCTTTTTTTCTTGGCTTAAATACTTTTATGATTGTTTTTATTATGGAAAAATTTCAAACATACAAAAGTGGAGAGAATCAACATTCAGCAGAAATAATTATCCATACCCACTCACCAGAGTTCCATTTGCTTCTTTTCAAGCAAATCACAGGTTATATATCATTTTAGAATGGGTAGCCAAAAAGTAAGGGCGGCTTTCTAAAAACTTAACCACACCACCATCATCACCCCTACAATAGTTTCCCAATAGTTTCTCAAGGTCAAGTAGCTTGCCAATGACAAAATGTCTGTTTTCTTTTACTTTATAGTTGATTTGTTAAAAGTGGGGTCCAAACATTGCATTTGGTTATTTGTCTTTTTAAGTTCTACCTTTCTCTCCTTTTTCCTTACAAGTTATTTATTGCAATTTTTTTTAAACATTCTGAACTTTTCCAGTTGCAACCCTATGGTGTCATTTAACGTGCTCCAACATTCCCTGTTTTTCCTGTAAGCCAGGAGTGAGATGTAGAGATTTGATTAGATTCAGACTACATTTTTTTTGGCCAGACTATTTTTTAAGTGGTATGTACTTTTTATTGTATCATATCAGAAGACACACAAGGCTGGTTGTCTTCCTCTTTATTATATTAGGATCCATCAGTGGGTTTATATGTCCAGTCAGCTCATCCATTACGAAGTTCTCCCATCAGCATTTCACCTACTGATTTTAGTAGCCATTAAAATCATTGTCTACATCCATGATTCACTGGAGGGGGCAAAGTAGTGATATTCTACAGCTAACATTCCTTCTGAATTTATTAGCTAGAATTTGTCTAAAAAGAACTTTCCATATCAACTCTTTATGATATGTACACTTCAGATAGGAAAGACAGGATACATGCTTGAATCTTTACTTGTTTTCGGACCAGTTGGCGTAGCTCCCTCCAAATGTGACCAACAGAATTAAGGGGATTAGAAAAAAACTCTTTAATGTGATTTGACCTAGCCCAGTGCTTAAATGTAGCCCCATGCTAAATATAGTTTACTAATATTTGCTGATTTATTTTATTTATTTTTTATTTTTTAATATTTTATTTGTTTTTTTTAGAAAGAGGGTAAGGGAGAGAGGGGGAGAGAGAAATATCATTGCGTGGTTGCCTCTTGTATATGCCCCCAATGGGGACCTGGCCCGCAACCCAGGCATGTGCCCTGACTGGGAATTGAACCAGCAACCCTTTGGTTCGCAGGCCCTTGCTCAATCCGCTGAGCTATGCCAGCCAGGGCTGCTGATTTATTTTTATTGACTGATTTTCAAACAGAGGTGCCGTTGGACCAGATCTTATAAGTTGGATAATTAGGGAGGTACATCATTGTATGTGTATGTGTATGTATGTCATAAACATCTGTGTGTGTGTATGTTTAAAACATATCTTAAACTTTTACCTGTAAGAATCTACCTTCATACTGTTGATTCCTGTACTTATAGATTTTGAGTGTATCTTGGATAAAAGAAAAAGACCTCTTCCTTATGGAAGTCATAATATAACTTTGGGAAGAGTGCCAGAAATGCACTGGGAATCAAATATCCAAAGAGTTGGATCAAGGCTGCCACCAGGAACTGAAAGGTGACTTATTTTTTAGTTTCAGATTTTGTCATCTCAATATTGTACTTGAACTCATTTATCAAGGATTTATGAAATAGAAGAATCTGCTTCTCATCTATCTCATGCATTCTACCTCTGTACCTTTGCTTTTTCTTTGTGCTTTTGGCCTTCATGGCTGTCCGTTGTTGTCTAAAGTCTAGCATCTCTCTAAGGTGCTAATCTTCTAAGTGACTTCAGCAGAAGCAAATAGTATCTTCTTTGTAGGCTCCATACCTCTCTGCTTTTCTGATAGCATTTAGCCACTTCTTACGCTGTTACAAAGCTGTGTTGCTTTAGCTTTGTATTCTTCACTGTGTCTTCCTTACATATAGTAGGTGCAAAGTAAGTATATATTAAACAGAAACAAATGGATGAAAACATGGAAATGCTTAGTATAATTTGCTATAGTTACAATAAATAGGCTTGATTGTCATTACTAATTTAGGTAGAAAATAACTTGGTATACTCATTTATATTCATTTGGCTTTTGTAAGTTTATCAAGGTGCAACCTTGGTGCTGAAAGGGTTATAATTATTGTTTCTCATTTTGATTTTAGAAGTAATTATTTATTTTTATCTTATGTAGAATTGCTTTGGAATTTTTGGATTTAAGAGCTTTTTGTAGAAATGTCCCTCATTTAAAAGGAAAATCTGCTATGAAAAAACGACATTTGGAAATTTTGGGTTATCGTGTAATTCAGGTATGAGACACTCATGAAAATCAGCTTCTAAAAGACCTAGGAGACCCGTACCTGTACATGTGTTTCCTTTTAATGTTAAAGTTCAAGAATTATATCTTTTTTATATTAAAAAAGTTGTATTAAAATATCTGAAACAAAACATCCTCCATTTTTTTTAAGAATCATAACTAAAAATCATCATTTCTTATCTCTAGAAGGTCTGTTGATTTGTACATTTATCTTACCAGATGGATAGAGCCATAGAGAAAAAGGGTGGGGTCTGAATGCAGGGAAGATGCCCCGAAAACCTGTCCGTTACTGGTGTTATGGGAGGCCGTGAGGCAGAAGGAGGCCTTCAGGCTTTGTCAGGAAGAAGGACTCACTCGGACTCCAAAAAAGGGTTCAAAGGCTGTGCTTTTGTAAACTCGTCTCCTAGGGCTCCTGCTCGGTGGTGCTTAGAAGTCTTTCCTTATGTTTTTTTGTTGTTGCCTTAAAATTTCCACTTACACTGCATCACCTGTTTTACAGGTCCCTCCTTTCGAATGGAACGCTATGACACTGTCACCCAAGGGTGCTCGGATGGACTACCTGAGAGAGCGTATATTTGGAGGTGGCAAATCATGACTGTAGTTTTTATTTAAACAGTTATCATGGTGCGTCACATATGATCTTATTTTAATTAAATCACTGGACTCAGTTAAATACTAATATAGAATTGACTGGTTTCAAGGTCAAGTTGAATCCCTAATTAAAATAAACAGACATTTTACAGTGGAATGCCCTCTTTACACTCTGGTTGGAAAACTGTTTAAAATTCTTAATATAAAAGACATGTAGCTTTTAAGATACTTAAATAGTTTACAGTTCATCTTTGAGTACATACTATGTGCCACGAACTGTTTTAGATACTGAGAATACAGCAGTGAACACACCATATCTATCGGGGTGGAGTCAGACAAGATACATGATATTAAGTGCTACAGAAGAGAATTCAGAGGAGAGGAGAGGAAAATTGTGGGGGTGTAATTTTAAATAGGGTGATCTGAGAAAGACAAGGTTATCATTTGAATAAAGACTTAAGGAGGTGAGGCTATTTGGGGGTAGAGTACTCCAGGCAGAGGGACGAGTAGGTGCAAAGATCCTGAGGTATGAATATGCCTGGCATGTTTGAAAATAGCAAGGAATCTACTGTGGCTAGAACAAGTGGGTTGGAAGTATAAGAGAGAAGGTAGTTAACAGTCAAATTTATATACTCTCAGGGCTACTCTGAGATAAGAGGCCATTGGAGAATTTCTAGCAAAGGAATAAAGAACTCAACATTTTAACTGGATCACTTTGACTGCTCTGTTAGACGAGAAAAGACTGCAGTGGGGCAAGTGTATAGGCCGGGAAAACCATGAAAAGGGCTTTACAATAATCCAGACAGGAAGTGGGTGGTGGCTTGTAGACAGTGGCGGCAGTGGCAGTAATGAGAAGTCTTATTTTTAAATGTATTTTGGAGGCAGAGGCAACAGAATTTGCTCAATGATTGGCTGTGAGGTATGAAAAAAAGAAAGGGGTTAAGGATAGTTCTACATTTTTGTCCCAAGCAACCGAAAAGATGACATTGCCATTGACCGAGATGGAGAGGTCCATGGGGAGAGCAAGGTGGGAAGTGATGGTGGTGGTGGTGAGGATTACAAGTTTGGTTTTAGACATGTTGAGTTTGTGGTGCTTTTTAAATATCTAAGTGGAGGTATCAAATAGGCACTTTAATAAATGAGTTTGGAGGTGAGGGGAGAGGTCCAGACTCCAGAATTTGGAAGTTGTCAGTAGTATTTAATGTGTTGAGACTAGAAGAAATCACTAAAAAGTGATTAGAGGAAAGTGTGAATGAAGGAGAGGTCTGAGGACTGAGCTCTGGGTGCTTCGACACGAAGAGGTCGAGAAGAAGAGGGTCAAGAAGAAGCAAAGGAGACTGGACAGGATTGGCCGACGAGGTAGGAGGAAAAGTCATAGGTAGTGGTACTTCCTAGAAGCCAAGGAGAGAAAGCATTTCAAGGAGGAGGAAGTGAGCAACTCTATGAGATGCTGCTGACAGGTCAGGTGAGGTGAGGACAGGGAAATATCCATTAAATTTAGCAATATGACAAAATCACTGGTAACTGCGAAAAGATTCATTTCGATGAAGTGAGTTTGAAAGCCTGACTGGTTCAAGAGAAATTGAGGAGGCAACATTTTCTTACAAATGGAAGCAAAGAAACAGGAAGATAGGTGAGGGGAAGTGGACCATTCTAGACTTGGTCTGATCCTACAAATACTGAGGAGGAAATTGTGATTTTCTCTTTGTCTTACAACACACTGATTCAATAAAATAGTTACTAAAGACCTACTATGTGAATAATCCCTAACTTCCAAGACTGGTATATGTGTGCTCCGCCAAAAGTCACCTGGTGGGAGTGCAGGTAACAGCCCTGGAGGGGGTGTGATCCTCTTGACCCTCTAAATTCATTCTGTCTCAAGTTGGTAGCTAGAGGGCCCTACCTCTTAACTGTAGCTTTACAATGTGTGTTCTGCAGGTAAATTGCCACACTGATATTTAGTTTAGGTTTAAAGTGCTTGTTTAAAATATCCAATTATTTTGCATGAACTTAAGCCCCAACTCTTAATGATTTTGCAAAATGTGAACTTCACATAACCTTTTGTGGAAAACAGAATCAGAACAGTAAGTAAATGAAAGATATCTCTCCTTACTCTTCCTAATTCTGAATTTCCTCATGATATTCTTTTTTTTTTTACTTTTTTAAGAATATATTTTATTGATTATGCTATTACAGTTGTCCCATTTCCCCCCCTTTACTCCCTTCTGCCCTGTGCACCCCCGTCCCACCTGCATTCCCCCTCTTTAGTTCATGTCCAAGGGTCATACATACAAGTTCTTTGGCTTCTACATTTCCTATACTATTCTTAACCTTCCCCTGTCTATCTTCTACCTACCATTTATGCTCCTTATTCCTTGTACCTTTTCCTCCTCTCCTCCCACTCACTCCCCTGTTGATAACCCTCCATGTGATCTCCATTTCTATGATTCTGTTCCTGTTCTAGTTGTTTGCTTAGTTTGTTTTTTGTTTTTGTTTTAGATTCAGTAGTTAATAGTTGTGAATTTGTTGTCATTTTAGTGTTCATATTTTTTATCTTCTTTTTCTTAGATAAGTCCCTTTAACATTTCATATAAGGGCTGGATGATGAACTCCTTGAACTTGACCTTATTTGGGAAGCACTTTATCTGCCCTTCCATTCTAAATGATAACTTTGCTGGATAGAGTAATCTTGGATGGAGGTCCTTGCTTTTCATGACTTTGAATACTTCTTTCTAGCCCCTTCTTACCCACAGGGTTTCTTTTGAGAAATCAGCTGACAGTCTTATGGGCACTCCTTTGTAGGTTACTGTCTCCTTTTCTCTTGCTGCTTTTAAGATCCTCTCTTTATCTTTCATCTTGGGTAATGTAATTATGATGTGCCTTGGTGTGTTCCTCCTTGGGTCCAACTTCTTTGGGACTCTCTGAGCTTCCTGGATTCCCTGGAAGTCTATTTCCTTTGCCAGCTTGGGGAAGTTCTCCTTCATTATTTGTTCAAGTAAGTTTCCAATTTCTTTCTCTTCCTCTTCTCCTTCTGGTACCTCTATGATTCGGATGTTGGCATGTTTAAAGACATCTTGGAGGTTTCTAAGCCTCTCCTCATTTTTTTAATTCTTGTTTCTTCACTGTGTTCTGATTGAATGTTTATTTCTTCCTTCTGGTCCATGCCATTGATTTGAGTCCTGGTTTCCTTCCCATCCCTGTTGGTTCGCTGTACATTTTCCTTCATTTCCCTTATTGTATCTTTCATTTGTTCATCTAATTTGCGACCAAATTCAACCAAGTCTGTGAGCATCCTGATTACCAGTGTTTTGAACTGTGCATCTGATAGGTTGGCTATCACTTTGTTGCTTAGTTGTGTTTTTTCTGGAGCTTTGATCTGTTCTTTCATTTGGGCCATTTTATTTTTTTTTTTGTCTCGGCGCACCTGTTACATATAGGGGGCGGAGCCTTAGGTATTCACCAGGGCGGGGCAACCCACGTCCCTGTTGTGGCGTTGTCTGTGGGGGAGGGGTCAGAGAGGGAACAGTGCTGCTTGTTCAACTCTCTGAGGCTTTCAGTCACTTCCCCCTTCTCCCACAAGCAAATTGGGCCCTTCTGGTGCTGATTCCTGGGTGGATGGGCTTGTGTACGTTCTAGGACCCTGTAGGTCTCTCCAACGCACTCTCCTGTGAGGCCGGGAGTTTCTCCCGCCACCTCAACCTCCACAGATGTTTTCAGTCAGAGGTTTGAGGCTTTACTTCCCTGTGCTGGGACTCTGGGCTGCATGGTCTGTCTCACTCCCCAGTTCTTCCTCCCAATTTATCTGCATATGGGTGAGGGACAGCCTGGTCCGCCAGCCACTGCCTTGCTGGGAGTCCTCTCTGCCTGGCTGCCTGTCTCCGCCCTTCCTACCGGTTTGGGTGAGTGTTTCTTCTTTAACTGCTTGGTTGTCGGACTTCCATACAGTTCAATTTTCTGTCAGTTCTGGTTGTTTTTTGTTTTTAAATTTGTTGTTGTCTTTTTGGTTGTGGGAGGAGGCACAGTGTGTCTACCTATTCCTCCATCTTGTCCATGATACTCATTTCTATTAGCTGATATGCTAAATGCTATTATCCATTTTATGAATGTATCCTATTTCCCAAGCAAATGATTGCCAGAACTAAACCTCTGAACAGGTTAAAATATTTTATTATGTAACTTTTAGAATAAAATGATTAGAGTGGTGAGGGTTATAAATTAGACTGAGGGGAGTTATAAATTGGATGTAAATAAAATGCCAGATATTGTATATTTTAAACACACAAATATCTGGATTAAGTGACCCTGACATACTTCCCACTTATTGTTATACATGATCTGAATTTATGTGTACCATATCTCTACCTCTCCCTTCTCTAGGCTGCCTGATTCAGATGGTATATGTATGTGTGTATGTGTGTGTGTGTGTGTGTGTGTGTGTGTGTGTGTATATATATATATATATATATATATATATATATATAATTTGTATTTATTTATATTTTTGATGATTTTTCTGTCTAAATAACTGGAATTGTTATAAACAAAAGCATTTTTTTCATTAAGATATGATTCACATACTATAAAATTCACCATTCTGAAGTGCACAGTTCAGTGGTTTTTAGTACGCTCACAAGGTTGTGCAACCAGCAGCACCATTACCTAATTCCAGAACATTTCACCATCCCAAAGCGTTATCTTTACAACTGAATCTCATGTCTATGTCGCTCAGCTCCCTTCCCAGGCATAGAATACTCCCCATCAGCCCCAAGTCAGGTTTCTCAGCAAATGATGTGCATCAGGATAGACGTGAAACATGTCTGTGAAAGCACGTGAGGCCCATGAGCAATGATTAGTTGATGACTGGGGTTGAATGTGATGGTTGTGGCCAGACCTACGAGTCAACTTGCTATGTATAGGATGGGGCCAAAGTAGGTTTACAGTTGTATGTGAAATAGTTTATTATTGGTATTTATTACTGTATTACATTCCATGGAACCAACTGTAAACCTACTTCTGCCCTACCCTGTTGTATACACTAAGAACAAACAGCTTGGATGTAAGGGTCTTATATACCAGAAAATGGAATAATACAGTCACCTTTCTTTGAGAAACTTGCAAATAGCTCTTGCTTGGGAAGTGTAGACAAACCAAGTGTAGACCACCCACTACCCCACTTGTGCCTGTGCAGTTCCAGGCCACTTCCCCGCTCTCCCAGTGCAGATATTTTAGTCAATGGCTTGAAAACGGTGATTGGTTGGTTTTAAATTGAAAAAAAAAAAAAAGAATTTGATTTAAATCACAAACAGTATACCAATGTCAGAAAAAGAATGGAGGGAAAAAAGACCACTTGAATTTGACTGCTTTTACTTAGAGAGTTTTCCCCTTCGAATGAGGCCCATTAATTATACTCCTTAAATAGCATTTCTAAAATCTCACAACATGTAATTTTTAATATGACACAGAATTCTTGTCATTTTGAGGCATGAGGGAAGGCTTTTGATATTTTAAACATTTAAAAAAATGTAGATGTACATATTTCATTCTCTAATTTCATTTGTAATACAAAACGTGTAAAGTTACCCTAATAATGCAAATGAAAGGATTTACAACTCAAATTTAGGAACCTGCTTTACAATTAATTGAGTGAGAGATCTCAAAAGAAATGATCTGTTCAAGTTAATATTTAATTTCTCATTAGAAAATGGTTTTAAACTCTGATCATTACATTGAAGATTCAGGACTTTGAGGTTTTGATACCCACTGCTAACCTCTTGGACAGCAACTTAGTAAATAAGTTCTACATGAATCTCTCTATAGGCTTTTAAAAAAACAGAATAAATTAAAGCCCTATTATCCAAACACACCACCTCCCAATCTGTTGCATTTTTTCACCTTCTTGTTTATAGCTTAGACAGTTTGAAGAGATTTAAACGTGTTGCGAGGCAACTAGCTCCTGAAGCATAACGAATTTCCTTCAACATCCCAGCCCATTCCTTTTTATCATCTTCATACCTGGTGGAGAAAAAAAGTAATCAGTAAGCAGTTTACGTGCATAGTTCTTTATGTGTCAAATATACAAATGTGTATCTTTGAGAAACCCTGCTGGTCCTCAGCCAGAGGAGATGCCCCTGACTGCTGCAGAATAACTCAAAATACACATCCTTTGAATGAGTATGCCTGAACTATGGCCACGGTATTTAATCTGGATGCTTAGGCAGCTAAGCTTCCTCTGGGAAGTCCAGAGATGGGGAGTAATATACAGGCAATTAATCATTCACTTTTGGACTGACAGATATGGCTGGTCTTTATGAATCAAGGCCAACAGACTCTACCTTAAGAGTAAGAATTGGGACGAGCCAGGCCTGTTAGTTGCCTTAATTATGATTTCAGTCATTCTCATACACTAGTGCCCAGCACAGGACCTGACACTAGTGGTCACTCCATAGAAATCCGTTTTCCTTCCCCTTACTGTCCTGTGAGTACTACTCTTAGCCTGCACTTGACATTAGGTAAGATCTGGTTGTCCCCTTTGAATATTCAGGGTTATAAATATAACAGACAACTTGAATTCCTTTGAAAGGTGTGCCTCTCCTCTGCCTGGTGCCCGAAATGCTCCTCTTCCTTTGCATGAGGAACTCCTAATTCTGCCTTCCCTCTGAAGCCTTTCTTGCCTTTGTCAAAGAGTTTGTTTCCTCTTTATGTCTCACATTGTCCTTTATATAGTATCTATTATAGCAATTACTCTTTAAAAAAATTATTTTTAGAGAGAGGGGAAGGGAGGGAGAAAGAAAGGAAGAGAAACTTTGATGTATGAGAGAAACATCAATTGATTGGCTCTCCCACACCCCCAACTGGGGACCTGGCCCACAACCCAGGCATGTGCCCTGACCAGGAATGGAACTGGCCACCTTTCGGTTTGGCGAGTCAATGCCCAACCCACTGGAATGAATATATATATATATATACCAGTCAGGGCGCAATTACTCTGTTTTAATCCCCCCCCATATTATGTCCTCAACAAGCTCAAAGGTATTTGAGGATAAATAATGTATCTTATACACCTTTTTTGTCATTACTTGGCATAATGAAATAACCCAAGTCATTCTATGATGAATGATATTTAAATTTTTCTGATACCTATGTAAGAGATGAGCTATCTGAATTTCTTCAATCATTCAAATATACCGTATTTTGCCATGTATATTGCACACTTTTTTACCCAAACTTTTGAGGGAAAAATAAGGATGTGTGTATTATGGTATAATGATTACATACCATAGGTATAATAATCCTGTGTATAATGCGCACAAAAATGGGTGTGCATTATACACAGCAAAGTACGGGTAATTCTCAACAGTTGTACTGTGTACCAAGTGATTTTTATGTAGAGAAAAGTGGGCAAAAAATATTTTACTACTAATGAAGGGAAGAATCTTAATTATCTAAACAAAATTTGGGCCAGCAGACTAACAAATAACATTTTAAATGACCTAATGAAAAAGTGACCCCATTTAAGCAATAGGAGGTTGAGGTTAAATGAGGCTGGAAAGGTTTGCTTCCTGGCAGTCATAGTTTTATTTCCAGCTTGGCCAATCCTAAATATTGCAGTGACTCCAAGAACAGATAGAAAAATAATTTTTTTAACATGTACCTGTGAGAGGGTCCATAGATTTAGGATGCAGTATACTGATAGTTTCCATCTCTTTACATGTCTGCATGTGTGAATGAATATTCACTTGGGAGCTGAGAGCAAGTAGGCAGCCACTTTTCTATAGATCAGTGGCTTTCAACCAAGTCACACGGGTTGCTGGGCCACACCTGCACACTTTGAGCAGGTCTGAGGTGAGGCCTGAGAATTCGCTTATTGGACGATACCCAGGTGCTGCTGATGCTGCTTTGGGAGCCAGTGCCGATCATTGGTTCTCAAATTTGACTGCGTGTTGGAACTACTTGGGGACACTAAACATATTGATGCCTGGGTTCCAACCCCGAGATTGAATTACTGGTATTGGAGTATGGCCTGAGTATGAAGATTTTTTAGAAGTTCCCCAAGTGATTCTAATAAACAGCAAAGTTTGAGAATCACTGTTCTAGACAGTATTACCCAAGTGGAAAATGCCAGTACTTAAGTTCAAAATTTTATAGCCAAGCAGATAATGATGAATGCCCCTCTTGCCTTTCCCCAGTCGAGGAGCTCCCAAACTTGTGGGCACGTTAGAATCCTCCGGGGATCTTTTGAAAGTTTCAAAGCCCAGACCATACCTGTGACCAGTTAAGTCACAATCAATAGAGATGTGACAGAGCATCAGTATTTTTCATGCTCCCTAGGTGATTCCAGTGTGGAAGCAAGTTTGAGAACCACTGCCCTATTTGTGAAATAGGCCATAATCAGAGCAGATCCCTCTTTCAGGGTCCCCTCAGCAATATAAGGGCCACTTTTAGCAGGAGGTGCTGCCTACCACTTCCTCCTGCTGAAGCAACTTGGCTTTTGCCCGCTGTTAGGACCCAGAGTGGCTCATGTGGAGTTCAGCTTGTGACGGCACCATCCTCAGCGTCAGCGACTACACATTAGAATCACCTGGGAAGGTTTTAGGACCTAATGATGCCCAGGCTCTACCTCCTGAAACTCCGATTTAATTGTTCTGTATTAAGGCCCAGTTACCAGAATATTTTAAAAGCCTCCCAAGTGATTTTAATGTGCAGCCAGGGTTGAGAATTGCTACCTATTCATTCTTGGTTCCTACCCCTGTTTTCCAAAACCCCTAACCTTCCCAACCATTCATTATTCCATCCTTTTTTTCTATTGCTTCTAGACTTTCCCCATCTCACTCTCTTGCTAAGTCTAGCCTCTCTCCTTCCTGGAAATCTTCAGTTTCTTTCTCTTCTTCCCTTTTTTTGGGTGGTTGGGGAATGAGGGGTAGTAGTTAACTTCCCCTTAGAGCCACTTTTTTCTTGCTCTGTACACAGCTAGTTACTATTACAACAACATAAGGAAATGGTGGATGCACAAAATGTTTGGCTACGCTACTGGCCTCTTAGCCTTCCAGTTCGCCAGCTGGGAGGAAGGCGTGCCCTTGTCCAGGTACAGAACAAACAATACCCACTTTTCACTTTCAGGCTTAGTGGTATGCCTTCACTGATCACTCTAACACAGCTGTAACTGTGGACGTAAACATTCAAGTAAATCACCTGGGAATCTCATCAAAATGCAGATTCAGGTTAAGTCTGGGTGGAGCCTGAGATTCTGTATTTCTAAGAAGCTTCCAGGAGGTGCTAACACTTTGAGTTCTAAGGCTCTGGACAACCTGGTGTCAGGCCAGGGAAGGACATCCGGACTTGGGAGTAGGAACTGGCCTTCAAGCTGAGCGGGAAAGCGGGATTTGGCAGTGTCTGGATGAGGGTGCACCATGAACTCACCTCAGGCAACTGAGATCTTCCTGTAAACTCAGATCAGCAAGCACAGTGCCTGGACAGGGGCAGCAGGTGCCATTCAGCAGACATGCAGTTTCCCGACAGTGACCAGACCTCTGTACACTCTACACCCTGCCTTACCTACGTGACTCCGCATGACACACCTTACACTTATCTGGGAGGTGAAGTGGATTGCTACGTTTTACTTTTTTTCATTTTAAAAAGGCTTTTGTAACTCTCAAAAAATTGTGAAACCATTTAAATTAGATTTACAATAGAATTAATGAGTTTATGGAAAGCTCAGGAGGGCAAATATTCCTTCAGAACTCTGTTTTCTTAGGAAATTAAAGTACGGTCTGGTAGAAGGTAGGTGGTTTGGAAGCAGCCTTTACTCTCTGGGTGCCCAGGGCATTGCACTTGCGGAGCTGGAATGGAGCTTAAAGGGTCCACAGTCCAGTTCTCATTTAATTCATGAACAGGCCCAGGTAGGTTCTTTTCCAAGGTCACAGCTAATCAGAAGCAGTATGTGATTCGGTAGGTGGCACGTGCAACAGTTCAGTGAGTTTCCAAGGGTGTACCACCAATCGGTAGCTGACATGTTGGGAAAGTCTGGCTTATCAGTTACTTCACAATTGTTTACTTTATTAATTTGATATTTGGTTCAGAAAATTGGAGTGAAGAAAACTTACTTCCATATGTCATTGACTTCAGTGGGTGCAAACTCTTTGGACTCCAGCTGAATCATGGCAAATCCACCAATGGCATACAGGGATCCGGCCAGATTGACCAAACTGATGGAACTTCTTTCTTGGGGAAATTCGGTCATTACGTCCCATCTAGGAATTTTTGAGAATATAGCCAGTGTAAAACTTAAAGAAATGCCAAATACTGACCAATTATAGGTAATTATAAAAAAGAACTTCAAGTAGCATAGGCACCCAAAATTAGAAGATTAAGTTTGCTACTAGAAAATATCTGAATATTATTCCTTTATTTGAAAGATGCAACCCGATTAGCTATAAAGCTCTCAATATGACAAAACTAATTATAAAAACAGTATATGTATACTGTAGAAAATATGGAAAATATAGAATATAGAGAAGAAAACAAATATCCCCTACGATCAGACTGCCCAG
>VMDR010026760.1:0-13873 GCA_007922815.1 Macrotus californicus
AATGTGTGGCATTATTGTAGAACCATTTGGCTTTACCCAGATGTGTTTAGTAGTCCAATGTATTCTTTCTGATTTCATTAATGTGATTACATCTTCTGAAATGAAGTTGAATATATCACAGGAGACCTAAAAACCTACTTTATTAAAATTCTTTCTATCAGATATATTACAACTACATGCTGAATGTAACTTCTGGTAATTTCTTAGAAGAAAATCCTGTTCTATATTTAA
The DNA here is from genome assembly GCA_007922815.1 of Macrotus californicus. Classification (NCBI taxonomy): domain Eukaryota; kingdom Metazoa; phylum Chordata; class Mammalia; order Chiroptera; family Phyllostomidae; genus Macrotus; species Macrotus californicus. Next base: position 232 of record VMDR010026760.1, read on the forward strand.
CTACAGACTTATCTAACTTTGAAGTCACGTTCAAATCTGAATTCTGTTTATTCCGTTTCTGGTAAAATAGTCTATTTCTCCTTTATAATAATGTCAGTTTCAGCTGCTCTGTATCACTTTCAACATTCTATTTCCTCCAAATATCATCTGAAGTTATTTTTTCCTGTTCTTGAATATTCTTATTAGTTTCTCCCATCCTTTTTCTGGCCAAATTCCACGCGGCTTTTAATCAATTCCTTCTATACTATTTGCATGACTGGGTTTTCTTTAATTTATTCTGTCTACCCTCTTGCCTTACTTCATTCTAGGGAACATTTGGGGAATGGATATAGTTTGCATAAGGATGCTTCACAAATAAATTATGCTGCTTCCAACTGCCAGAATAGGTAAGCAAAAATCTTGCAAAGCCGTTTCCGTAAAGTCCATCCACAAACAATGAGAACACTTGTTGTTAACGTAAGTTAAAGCTACACGGAAGGGCATTAGTGCACTCTAATTGCACTTGCCCCTTCAAGTTTTAGTAAGTAATGCTGACTTTAAATATTTGAAGTTACTTTTTGTCAGTTCCAGTCCTAAAGAGAATGTATAAATCTGGCTCTGTTTGGCTGATAGTTCTCTGTCCAGATGGAATTGTGCATGTGAATTTTTTGGAGCTTATAAGCTTAGAGGTCCAGTGATTGTACCATGACATTTCACAAATCAAACTCCTGTCCTTTGTGAATTGTTGCCAATATGATAACATTTAATTTCTTGAAAATAACTTCAGTTCCATGAAAATTAACCAGGTGAATTAATATAAAGCATATTTTTGGAAGGTGCTAGGAGACAGATAAGCCTGCAGAGGGGGAGACGCAGGATGGGAGGTGCAGGTACTGGCACAGAGGGACGCAGTGGGAGAGGGTCTGATTAGAGGTCCCCGAAATCAAGAGAGAGAGGAGATGGAGAGGCGGCCAGGCTGGAATGATTTTTTTTCACTTTTTACTCTATTATCTCTCTTTATTGTTTCATAGAAAATTTTATAATTCAATGTTTTCTAAAATACCTGTTTAGTTGGTTATTATCTCTCTCCTCCCACAGAATGTCAGTTCCAGGAGTGCAGGGACTGTGTTGGTTTTATTTTCAAATATATTCCCAGCACCTGTCATGGTGCTGATATATTGTAGACTCTCAATAAATATTTGTTCAATAAATAAGGAAGGCTGAGAAGCTAATACCTTCCCAAGCTCTGGAAGTATATAAGCCATTAAGATGTGAGCAACCCAGGCAGGAAAGGAAGGCAAGTTAAAGTTAAGTACAAGGAAGAATGAAACAGGATTAAGATGAGAGATGGAACAAGAGAAGATTCTGGTGATTCCCTGCAGAGTAAATACGATAATCATTACAATTCCTTAAAAGATAAGATAACTTGTTTGTAATAGATTAAAATAGACAAAAATAATCAATATTATTATGTGTGCATATAAGTTTTAGCTTACGGTGAACAGTAAAGGAGCAGAGTAAGGGTAGAGTATTTTCATGGTCTTATGCCTGAGGCATAGTGATCATGTTTCTGAAAAAATGAGGGATTCTTCTTTTGCTCATAGTCAATTTAGGAGTTCTTTCTTCTACCAAAAGTTTAAAACAACTTCTAATAACCTGTCCATTCAAGGTAGAAGGGCAGCATGGTACTGAGCGGGCTCCTTTAAGGCTGTTCCTTGTCAGGCAAAGAATTGGGATGAATTTCACATCGGTATATGGTAGGAGATAAGGAATAGGCTTTATCGGATGAAAAGAAATATCACGATACAAGATCAGCAACACAGAGATACATAGAGTCTGCAAACCTCTCACCATGCACAGAGTGGTACACTACATCCAAGGCTTCCATTGATGAACTTGTAGGTCTTCCTTTTAAAGGATAAACATGAGGAAGTGGCCTTATCAAGGAAGAATAAACTGGTCATTTGGATTTGGCATACTAGCTCTTTATAGAAGTCATCTGGGATGCTCATAGCCCAGTATCTGAAGGCCTTGAGACCAATGCAATATGGTAATTCTCTGAGGAAGAAAGCCTAACACCTAGGATGCTGAGTCTGCATGAGCTTCTTTTATTGGGAGCCCTTACCAGTTTCTCAGCCTGCTTGTTGCTTGGGAAACCTAGGTAGAGAAGCACAAAGCATTGGCAGTATTTGCTTTGTGCCCTTTGAAAAATTAATTCTCAAGGTGTTAGCTTTCTTATCCCAAAACAGGAATTATGTATATCCCATGGAATTTCTTGGAAATTTGGATCTTTTTCCAAATATTCTGGATGCATTTGTTTCTCAAAATGGAACTATGAAATTATTTACCAGTGACTACTAAAAACACAAAATTTCATTTTCCTTACCATCATGACTTTTTGGAATGTACCCACAAATGATAACTTCATTCTAGGTATGAGTTCCTAGTGGGATTTAAGTAGACAATACCAGGAAACTGTAATTCCTTTGGAATTTAAATATTATTTAACATTTGTGTTAACATTATTACATGGACCTGAATATTTGACAACAAAATGCCCAAGATTTGGATATTTTTTTACTTACACTTTTATTGCAAAATAACTCAGGCAATAAAAAGGAAAATATAGTTTGATTGTTTAAGTAACATTAAGGGACAGTTCTGGAGTTTTCTTGTAGATACTAAGAGCATATTTCTATGCTTTTCGCCTTGGCTGGTGTGGCTCAGTGGATTGAGTGCCAGGCTGCGAACCAAAGGGTTGTTGGTTCGATTCCTGGTCGGGGCACATGCCTTGGTTGTGAGCCAGGTCTCCAGTGGGGAACTGGTGAGAGGCAACCACGTATTGATGTTTCTCCCTCTCTCTTTCTCCCTCCCTTCCCCTCTCTAAAAAAATAGATAATAAAACTGGCATGGAGAGTCTCAGTATCTATGTTCTTATCGCTCAGAAATAAGTCAAGCAAGACATGGCATAGGGTTGGAGAAGCTAAGGGCTCTCTAGACCAGTCTGTGAAGAGGGAGGCTTTAGTGTGATGTGCAGTGGCACTTACAGAACGCCTTGTCTACCAGGCACCATGGTTTACCTCTTGCATGTAAGGTTTCATTGCATTTTTACAGCCGACTCTTCAGTGGTTTATCTAAGAAAAAATGCTCAAGGATACTGGGAGCTATCTGTGGAGAAAAATGTCTACTTTTCTTCAGTAAGGGAATGGATTATTTTTAAAACTTCTGGTACATTTAAGGTCTTAAGAAATTTCACAGTTAGGCAGCAGACGTATATGTTTCATGACCCAAATTAGCTAAAGGATAATAGTCTAAATTCTAAATAGAAGAATAACTTAGACAAGGACCATGGCTACACTCGCATTTTAGTGAGAAGACAGGTTCACTGTCTGCAATCAGGGGACCATATCGGGCTGTTCCAGATCAGTGCTTGAACTCATCTTTGCGCACAGAGGTCAGGAGCTTAGAAACCGGAGTTACATCAAGACTCAATCCAGGTGTCCCTGTTTTCCAACCCTTGACTTTAGGCAAACTATTTATTTCTCTGAGTGTTTGTTTTCTATTTATAAAATGAGAATAATAAAATGCTTATGTCATATGGCACAGAGTAATTTAGCTTGTACAAATCATACCTAGCACAGTGCTAGGTACATGAACACTTAGTAAGTGGTGCTACTAATATTTTTATTGTCTGGGAAACTTTTAAATAGCATACTTCCTGATGATGCCTAGGATTCTGGAGTTCCCAGTTGAGAAACCAATGGCTAGCACTCTGCCTGATATCAGGGGTTTGTATTTTAAGAGAATGACCCAGAACTTTTTCCATTTATAACAGTGAGTCATCAGAAAGCAGATGGTCTTCTTAATCCTTATCAAACCAGGTTACATGTTTTCAGTCCTGTTCAAACCAATGTTAATTATATGCTTTTCTTAGAAAGCAGCTCATGGACTTTAATCCAAAGTCCTTTTTAATGCAAATATGATATTCTTTTGGCTTTAAGAAGACAGCTGTACTATTATAAAGAGCTGGTGTTGATACCTGGCATTTGTAAATTAACAAGCACACAATGTACAAACTCATAGCGAAACACAGATAACGTTTGAATATTCTTTGACAATAAGACTAGCTCATTCCTTAACATCTTTTCTCCCATGGTAAAGAAAAACATCAATTCTTCTGAGTGAAATATAAGAACTACTTCTCTGCATCCTAGATTTATAAGTAGTCTGAAATACTGTAATGAGTGATAGCAAAATCCCAAATCATTGCCACAAAGGTTCAAATACAAAAAACCTGCTAGAGCTTCTTTTAAAATCTTTTAAGTCCACAAAGATAGTCAAAGTAGAATACTATTGTTTTTACTTCTGAAAGTACTTTCCCTTAGGGCATTGTGTTCTTGTATCAAATCAAGTGCTCCTCTATGACTTTTATAAATTAATTAAGATCTCACTTACAGGGGGAAGCATGCCATTTAAGATATTGTATGTTGTAGGTTCCTTTTAAGTCAGACACTTTGAGTGCTCAGCTTATTCTGAAATCAAAATCTTCTGAGGAATGCCGTATGCAGTTGCCTCTGCATGTGAGCAGCAGAGTCCCAGAGGGTCATCTGAGAGAAGTTTCAGCCCATGGCTGATGTCACCAGCGGGGTGGCTCAGTCTAATAGTATAGGACATGAGAAGACTTCAAAGACCTAGGATCTGTGATTTAATTAATATGGATGGAAGGAGGTGTTAAGGGAGATTTTTTCCAAGAGTATCAAGACAAGAATTTATTGACTTCAAAGACCAAGAACGTAGACAATATGATAGTCCCAGAAGATAGAGTAGAATATGCTGGAAAAAATGGAGCGGCATTTTATTTCTATTTAAGCAGACCTCTTAAACTCTGTAAAACAAATAGAAAATGCGAAAGGCACACTTCAAAACTCTGGTTCTTAGATTGCTAGGTGTATTAGGGTTTCCTTTTAAAAAGCAGATGCCCCAGCCAGACACCAACCCTAATGACTGAGATTTTCTGAAGGAGAAGAAGGGGTGTTTCTGAAGCAAATAAAGGTCTAAGAATAGCTACCCCCTACTTTGTGCCACCCACTGCACTGGCAGCAAGGAAAGGCTCTGGGTTTTAAGAGGGTAAACCATCGCTTTGGCTCTCTCTCCCTTCACACCCACAGAAAGTAGAGATTTTATCAGAATATTAAGCAGCAAGGCATTTTTCGAAGATTTGATGTTGGTTTAGTGTGCATTTATTCAATAAATGTTTTTTTTCAGGACCCCATTAAGTATCGTCCAATGTATTTCCTGTTGCCGATAAAAGGATTAATCAAACAATTGAAATTATATTGAATTTACTCACATTCTAATTGTAGAGACACACAAGGAACCAAGAAAATATAATAAAGGGCACTGAGAGGGACACGCAGAGATGGAGGGTGGCAATAGTCAGTGAGAGCTTTAACCCAAATTGAAGAGGAGACTGCCTCAGAGCAAATTACGCTTATGACAAATCTTGAAAAAAAATCGAAAAGTTAACTTTTGGTGGGTGAGGGTCCCATAGAGCATATCTCAGTCAGATCAGTTCAAGGTCATGAAACAGGTGGAATAATCATGAATATTTAAATATATCACTTTGAATACTTCTATATATATTTAGTTGATACCAAATAAATATAGTAATCAAGGACACCCAGAGTAACAGTCATGTGAAAGGGGTGCAAAAGACGCAAAGGGACAGATCACAACAGTTTTGTTTGATAAAAGAAGAAATTTAGTTTTTACCCTGTTAACAAATGGCTACTAAGGATTTTTAGGATCAAAGTGAAAAGACCAGATTTGCATATTTAAAAGCCCCTTCTGCCATCCTGATCAAATTATAAAGGATGATTAAGGTATGGTAATGTAATTGTGACTGAGAAAATATTGTGTTAATCTGAGCAGATGACAATGAGAGAGATGAGAATGGATATGAAAGATATTAAAAAGACAATAAAGAAGATTTACAGACAACGTGACTTGACTGAAAATAAATCAACAAATCAACATTTGATCTGCCCCCCCATCACCCAAGCTGGGTACTCAAGGTGCACCCTTCATGTGGACTGACCACACCCTCCTCTTGTGGTTGAGCCTTGGTTGCTAATGGCAGATCAATGGGAGGGATCTACCCAGGCCAGTCCGCTGCAAGGACTGGCTGTGACCACTGACCACCAATCTCCACCATCCATGGAGGATCATCTGTGTAGGGGTAGGGTGTTGGTGCTCCAGCATGGTCTATAGCTATCTACTGGGTGTGCTGGCCCTGGGGTTACCTGGGTGGTGCAGGCCAAGGTCAGCCCCCACCTGTTTCACCCAGGACATCCTGCCTGAGCGGTAAAGCAGTCTGAGATGGCTGCTGCTTGTGCTGGGCTTGGAGATTCCTAGGTAAAGCCAAGCTGTGACTCTAATCTGGCTACCGCTAGGGCTCACTAAAGCCAGTTGTGTCTTGTTTGATAGGATTTAGGGGTCAAGACCAACCATTCTTATGGCAAACCAGCTTGGGTGGGCCCATAATTTAGGTGGGGTGGAGCCTCTGGGGACCTCCAAGGTGGGCCACATAGTGTTAGCCAGGTTGATGGAGTCTCAGATATGGAACCATCCTACAGGCTTTGTGTGGGGGAGGGCTCAGCAAAGGGACAATGGCCTCTGCTCATCCAGATGCCAGACACTTCAGTCTCTCCCTGTGCACCACTGGTGCCCTTTAAGCTGCCACTGTAGTGGTAGAGCTCAGAGGGAACAAGTCTGAGTAGGTGAGTCCATGTATGGGTTCCCCCAGAACCCATGCTTAGGGCTCCTGCAGCCTGCTCTACTGACTCAATCACTGCTGGTTTTCACAGCCAGAAGTTGTGGGGACTTATCTTCCTGGCACAGGAATCCTGGGCTGGAGGGCCTGGTGTGGGTCTGGGACTCCTCGCTCCCAAGATATCCCTCCTGAATTTTTATCTAGTACATGTGGGTGCGGGGCCAGCCTATTCCACATCCACACCCCTCCTACCAGTCTGGATGGATGTGGTTTCTTCAATTCTGTAGTTGTCAGACTTCCATTCAACTTGATTTCTGACATTCCTGGGTGATGGTTATACTACATTTTAGTTGGGATTTTGATGTGGTTGTGCGAAGAGGTGAGCCATGTCTGTCTACATCGCCATCTTGACTAGCAGTCCCTAAGAACATTATTTTAAATGGCTACATGTATTTTATTATATGAGTCATATTTTTTGAAATATCGTTACACGTTCTGCTTATAAATTAACACATATACATGTATTTCCTTAGTATACCCTGGTAATATGGCAATAAGTAAGAGGTTTTACTTCACTGGTTCAAGTTCTACCTGGTAGTGCAGAATCCCACCTTCCCTTTGTTCCATCATTGTTTCCATAGCCTCCTAGATTTATATATGTTAGGTGTGTTTATCACCAAGTCTGGCCTGCTGTCACATGGAATCTGTCCCTTCCCTTGCTTCCTTGCCTGCCTGAACTCCAGTGGTCCCACCTCTGCCCATGAAGCCATGCCAGTTTGCCATCTTACCCACCTTACTGTGCTCACAGGTGAAGTACGTCCTCCCTGGTGCCATACTGATGCTGAGTACCGCCTTCTGTTTTGTTGTTTTTCTTCTGGTTCTGAAGTTCCACAGTGTGCCACCTCTTCTGGAAGGACACTGTAATCACTGCCTCCTGCCTGCTGCACCTCAGGTCTTTCCTAGGTGCCTCTATTGCTGTGACAAGGTCAGGGTGACAAAGAGCTTTGGATACTTTGGAGCAACCCCCATCCCCAAAAGCAGTGAGGGAGTTCTCCTCTCAGAAACAAAAGCTTTCTCTCCTTTCTAAAAATAACATTTTAGGTCTAAAAAGGAGTGCAACACGTGCCCTAATTATTTATAGGGATTTTTATAAACTAGGTCTTTCAGCTTTTACATATTGTTCCCCCATGGGATTCAGATATCCAGGCAATAGGAACTGAGCTAGCAAATACATTTAGAATGGGTGACATGCTCTGCTTGGAATCTTTCTGCTTCCCCCAGTGACTGTGGCTTTATTATTAAGTCAACCTCTTTGTGCCTGGATTTTCTCTATCTTTATAATTACTTCTCTGTGTGCATATACTTTTAAGAAAAGATTGTGTTTACGTTTGAACTGGTACTTTCCTTATTTTTTTCTTCAGTTAAGTCATGGACCTTCTGTGAGGAAAGAAGTCCTTACTAATATCCAATAATCCATTCTGGATGGTGGGGGTTGAAGAATGGAAACATTTTTTAATGCAGTCACCCTGACTCTTCTCCTTGGGCAGCTGTTAGAGATGAAGACAGCATTTGCCAACATTGCTAAAGGTGGGATGAAATCCTCAACGTAATCTATCTGAGTAAGTTTTGGCAATAGACATATTTCTTTGGCTTTGTCTCGGGAATCTCGGCCTCTAATTAGGCTTTTCCCCCCATATTTGAGGTTTCTCTTAGGCATGCTTGCCATTTACTCAGGGAGGATGACCATGTTTGTGTGGAAGGCTGTCTCATGTCTAGTGTGATTTAGGGACTGATGCTAAATTGTTGGTTTAAAGACAATAGACTTGGGTTTGGCCAGCCTCATAAAGCCCTTCCCTCCCCTAGCAGACTTTCTCTAGCTCGTGCTTCACACATTGCTCATAATCAACCAATTATCAGAGAGCTGAGAGAACTACCTCTGTGAAGCATGGAATCCTCTACATGTGTCTATGTAGGTTGAGGTGGCACCTGCCAATGGCCTCCTTCTCTGCCCTGTTCTTTCCTCTGCTGTTCATTTCCAAAACAGCAGCCAAGGAAAACAAGCATTGCTCCTAACCATGTGATTTCTGAACTTAATTAATCTAAGTTGAATGTAAAATTCAGAAAGGGATATAGTTCACAAGAAGAGAAGACAACCGATAAACACACAAAAAGATGCTGGACTTTTTTCATACAAGAAGATATGCAATACATTAAAACAACCATACAATCTCATTTTTGATATGTCATGTTGACAGAAATTACAAGGTTTGATAATATCTTGAGCTGGTGAGGACAAACTGAGAGAGTAGGTGTGTACCTCATCATTGTCAGTCTGGTGACACACATACAAATTAAGACTGTCTACACCTTTTGTTCTAGGAAAGACAGCACTAAAATATACCTCATAGGTAACCTCACCAAACTGTGCCCAAGCTATATGTATAAGGATGTTCATTTAATGTTGTGGTATAGAAAAATAATCAATAGCCACAAACAAAGAAACAAAAAGATATCCAAAAAGATCTGGATATAACCAGGACTTGAACCAGAGGACTGAAAAACATGTTATTGAAAAGTATAAGGCATGCTAAAAAGGAAGGATTTCTAAAATATAGTAAATGAAGAGGGCAATATGAAGAACACAATATACAGTGTGATTCTGGTCTGTGAAAATAAAACTGAGTCTATCTATCTGTGTGGTATTAAAATCTTGTCCTAGAAAATAAAAATAGGTACTAGTAGTTATTACCTTTGGGAAGATAGATTGGTTGGAGAAGAGTAGTTTTCACTTGGAATCCTCTATGTCCTATAATGCAACTTTTATTTATTTATTTATTTATTTATTTATTTATTTATTTATTTATTTATTTATTTATAAATGTCAACAGAAGAGATGCAGACTATGCTTTTAGGTCACGTTTTTATTATATAAACATACAAAACAAAATGTGTGTGCCTATGTGCATTTAAATTTTTTTAATTTGAATTTTAAATTTTGAGATAATTGTATGTTCACATGCTGTTGCAAGAAATAATACAGAGATGTATTGAATATATAAATGCTTACTGATTAGGGAGCTGAAGTTTTTAAAGCATTATTGTATTAAAGCATGACTGGGGTGGGAGAAAGACTCTCAAACATGGCAGCACATTAAAATCGCCTGGAAGCTTTTAAAAAATAGTAATGCTTGGCTCCACATCATACCAATTAGATCAGAATCTTTTCTGAGGGCAGGGATTGGGCACATAATCTTATAATAGTCCTTTAAATAGTTCTAATGTGCAGCCAGAGTTGAGCACTATTGATTATACCAGTGCTTCTCAAAGTTTAATGTAAAAAGAATCACTTGGGAATCTTGTTAAACTTCAGATCTGATGTGATATATCTGGGCTGCTACACGTCTAACAAGCTTCAGAGTGATGATAATGCTGGGGGTCTATGGACTGACTGCACTTGCTATAATATTTGCTGAGACCTTGGATTTTGAATTCCTAGGGCTCTGTGTGGGAATCTAGGAGCTGCTGACATAGAAACAAAATGAATGGTGGAGTCCGGGGTAGAAGGAAAGAGGTGAGGGGGGTGTGATGGGGAAAGAAGAGGAAGTGCTAGTGAAGAGATTGTAGTTGGATGGTTTTCAGGATAATGACTTTCCTTTTTCTGTCCACTGTGAGAATATCATCTCCTCTGGAGGAATTTTGTCTTCACCATTATCCTAAGAAGTCATTATATCCATGAATAGTTAGAATTTTGAAGATGAGTTTATATTTCCTTATGTTCCTTGAGGAAATATGAATGCCTCTGTGAGTTTATAGCTCCGTTCAACCGTATCTGAGTATGTAACTTTATAATGGCTCTGAACATTTTGGAAACAATGTTAAGGGCAATGACAGCTCACAACCAAATAGTAACAAATGTTTATTGTATACCATATATATAAACCCGTATCTTTTACTTATTATCTTATTTAATTTCACAACAACTCTGTGAGCTAAGTGTGTGTTCATATTCTTATTGTGGAGAGGATGAAACTGAATCTAAGGCACTGAAGCAGTCGACTTACTTCCCAAGGTCACATCATATAAAATAAAAGGGTTAACATCTATACACAGATGCCTTTACTCCAAGTTCAATGGTCTTTCCATTTCTACTAGAAGAGTCGGAAACTACAGAAATAGTAGATAGATGAAAAAGAAAAATATTGCATAACATGTCATCACAATATGGATACTAATATATGGATTATAGAAACAATTATGAAAAGAGCATTGAATTTAAATAACATAATTTTAAAAATTCAAAGGACCTGAACAGACACTTCTCCAAGGAGGACATCCAGAGGGCCCAGAGACACATGAAAAAATGCTCAACATCGCTAGCCATTATAGAGATGCAAATTAAAACCACAATGAGATACCACTTCACACCAGTCAGAGTAGCTATCATTAATAAATCAACAAACAACAAATGCTGGCGAGGTTGTGGAGAAAAAGGAACCCTAGTACACTGTTGGTGGGAATGCCCACTGGTGCAGCCACTGTGGAAAACAGTATGGAATTTCCTCAAAAATTTAAAGATGGAACTGCCCTTTAATCCAGTGATCCCACTGCTGGGATTATACCCTAAGAATCCTGAATCACCAATTCAAAAGAACCTATGCACCCCAATGTTCACAGCAGTGCTTTTTACAATAGCCAAGTGCTGGAAACAGCCTAAGTGCCCATCAGTCAGTGAATGGGTCAAAAAACTGTGATGCATTTACACAATGGAATACTACGCAGCAGAGAGAAAGAAGGAACTCCTACCCTTTGTGACAGCATGGATGGAGCTGGAAAGCATTATGCTAAGTGAAATAAGCCAGGTGATGAAAGACAAATACCATATGATCTCAACTACAAGGGGAACCTAATTAACAAAGCAAATGAATGAGCAAAATAGAATCAGAGACATGAAAATAAAGAAAAAACTGACAGTGACCAGAGGGGAGGGGGGTAACAGGGGAAAGAAAAGGAAGGGGCAAGCCAAGGAACATGAACAGAGGACTCATGGGTGGGGAACAGGGGGGGGGATTGACTGTGGGAGTGGGGAAGGATGGGGCAAGAGAGAGCAATGGGGAAAAAGGCAGGACAACTGTAACTGAACAACAATAAAATAAATAAATTTAAAAGTTCAGAAGAGAGCCTTGGAAACTAAATGGTTTGTTAGCGAACTCTTCCAGTAAAAAAAGATTGAACTATTAATAAGTAAGTAAGTAAGTAAGTAAGTAATAAATGTAAGAGTAGCTTAGGAACCTAATAGTACATTGAGAAAGTGCCTTGCTGTAAGAACTATCTAATATTTTAAAATATCCTCAGTTTTCCCCAGCTTATTTTCTTAGAAGTGTGTGATAGACTAAAGCTCTTGTTCAAAGCTATAAGTACCTTTTGAGAGAATTGCACAGAATGGTACTTTAGGAATAGAGGAGATACATGAGTAAGTGTGTATATGTGTTAGAAGAAACCCAAGTTTTTTCAAAAAAATTTTCAACGAAAACATTTTAGCATAGAGGTTGAAAGGCTCAAGACCCTTCTTATCTACGCAAAACATATAGAATGAGTTTTATATCATGCTGAGATATACCTGCTCATGTCTAAAAGACATGTCTAAAAGAGTGTGTGCTAGAAGCCAGTCCAAAACCCTGTTGAATCTACTGTATATTTATCTGTCTATAATAATGTTAGCAGGGGCTGCCATTAGATTTTCTCAGCAGTGACTCTGCAGTTTCTCATCCCCCATCTGTCTCTGATGCTCAGTATCACTCTCAGTTGCCGCTCTGTTTCTGCTTCTCCTGACTTCTGAACTTGGTGTGGTTTGATAAGAACCTGATATACCTTGTGATGGTCCTTTCTGATTTGATCTTTCAGAACTCATCCATTGGCACTGGGTTTTAGCTAGACCCTTATAAGGGCCTCCCATTCCTTAATGAGTAAAAGAGACTTGGGTAAGTGTATGGTAATTACAATTATGTGGAAGATATCTCCAACTCCTTGGATGCTGATGTACAAAGAGCTACTGAGTGTTAAATATCAAGGCTAATATTCTTATCATTAATATATCGGGATACATACTGACATGTGATTTAGGGAAATCAGAATAGCCAAGGAAAAATATTCTAGCTCATTTATAAATTCTGATCTTAATAACTAAGCTTGATCTATTCTTAGTTATTGTTAAGAAATGAGTTATTGCTGAGGATATGAAAAATCAAATAGGAAGGAATCTGCCAAGAATGAATCAAACAAACATATGATTTCCCCCCTTATTTAATTCTCTTGTTTCTTTGATAGTTTCAGACTCAAGCATTTCACAAAATTCTGGGCAAATGCCAAGGATAAAATTCAATATGTCATGGCTGACTTGTAAAACTAAATACTGGAAATCTCAGAAAAAGTACTTTATAAGTCTACTGCTTCAATCTTAGTGATGTGACAACACAGTTAAATGAAATTCTTCCTGTATTTTTATTGCAATTACTTTTTGTAATTTAAATGTGAATTTTTATTCTTTATCAAAAAGAAAAAAATAAAGATAAAAATTCTGGCTTTTATGTGTGCTTAATACATTCATATTAAATGAATATATTTCATATTAAATCTCATATTAAATGAATGTATTTATATGTAATGTAAGGGAATGTAAGGGAGGAATGATGGCCTCATACACGTCTTCTAATTGAGTGAATTTTAAGACACTTATAAAGCCTTTAAAATTTACATTCTATTTCTTAAAAACATGAGGCGAATTCCTATCCCCTTCAGATATGTTAACACCTTTCTTGAGTGTCGCATTCTGTTTTTCTTTTCTTTTCCTGCAAATGGAAAGGAAAAAAAAAAACAACTGGGATTGTAATACTT
>VMDR010026761.1:0-13878 GCA_007922815.1 Macrotus californicus
CCTACTTTTGCTCACCCCTGTCGTCTTTTGTCCATCTTCTGTGTCAATTCACCCTTGTTCATTATGTATTACTGGTGTTAACACTTTTTCTTTGAATTCTGTGGCAAACTAAGATTGTGTTTGTGTATTTAGGTTCCTCAAGCTTCACATAGTCAAGACTACTGATACTTCCTTTTGATTTCTTTTGTTGTTGTTGTTTTGCTTTTAGGTTTATGTTTTTTTCTATGTAACAGATAAATACTCAGTGATCTTCTATTTCTTCTACTTGGCTTGGGGAAGACCAAGTGGAAAGCATTTCAACTGACCATATCCTCAGCCAAACTGTAAATAAAAAGTAAAATCACATCCTAGGGGTCAGATAGAGGGAATGGCAGAGATTAATACAACCATTAAAGTTATAAAGCAGGATTCAGGAAACTTTTTTAAAAATAAACTACCAGAAACTAAATATTTTAGGCTTTGTGAGCCATTCTATCTATGTTACAGTTATTCAGTTCTGCCATTGTATTGTGCAAGTGCCCACAGGCAATGCATAAATGAATTAGAATCAGTATCTTCTAATAAAGCTTTATTTATAAAACCAGACAGCTATCTGTATTTGATCTGCAGGTTGTAGTTTAATGACTCGATTCTAAAGGATGCAAGGTGGTAGTCTCCATCATACCTCCATTTTACTTACCAATTTGGCTCTGGAAGAAACCAGATGGATCTCTTATAATGAATGTAGACTGCTAAAACCTTGATCAGATAGTTTCTCCAACTGCAGCTGCTGAGTCTAATGTAGTGTCATTGCTAGGAAAGATTAATGCAGGTACATAGTATGCAGTTGTTGCTTTGGCAAAAATATTCTTTTGCATTTCAATTAGAAAAGAGGATCACAAACAGTTTACCTTTACATAGAATGGAAAACAATATTCAAATTTACTCTCAGTTTTGCACAATGTCTCTTCTGTCATCCTCTGTCATAATATAATTCGAGGGGATTTGGACTACCTGAAATAGAACATTAATCCATTATGTCAATGACATCATGATGATTGGACAGAGTGAGCAAGAGTTGAGCCAACCAAGTCTTACTCATCCTGGGGGCTGAATAAGACACATGTGCACATGAGGGTAGGAGATAACCTTAAGAAAATCCAGAGACCTTTCACTTCAGTGTCGTTTTTAGAAGCCCAGTGGTCAGGGGCATGCCAGGGTATTCATCCAAAGTAAAGACAAGTAGCTGCATCTTTCACTTTCTATCACAAAGAAAGAAACACTACACTTGGTGGGCCTCTTTGGATTCTGGAAGAAACACATTCCATATCTAGAATAATTGCTCTGGTACTTATACTGGTTTAACACATAATGTTGCCAGCTTTATTAGTGGGACCTACAGCAGGTCCAGCCTGTGGTGCAAGTATTGCTGCCTCTTGAGTCATATAATTGGAAAGACTATTTTTTGTTAGAGGTGTCATTGTTTGAAAAAGATGTAATATGTTGAGCCCTAGAAGGAGAATCATTTCCTAGACCAGAAGAATTTTAAATCAAGGCTGTACCATCCACAGTAGAGAGTTATGTGTCTTTGGAGAAATAATTCCCGGCATGTTACTGGTCCCTGATAGAGCTGGAATGCTTATAATGAGGGACCAAGTTGTCAAACATCTAGAATTCTTGATTATAAGCTGAGTTCTGTTGGATCCACCAAATTATAAAGTTGGACAGGCCTGTCATAAGATGGAAACAGGACATCTGGGACTGAATTTGAGCAGGACCAGAAGTCATAAGTAACTTTATAATGAGGTAGGTTGAACTTCCATTTCACCCAGCACAGTTGTACCAGCTCCTCTTCCTTAGCTATCAGCTATAGCCTCATGACCTGAGCTCATATGACTAGCTGAAAGAGGGAGAAAAGGCCTAGACTGATCCTTCAGGATGTGGCTGAAAACCAAAATGCATGCCAGCCACATTATAGTCATATACAAAGTGGCTCTAAAAGGCGGAGGGAAATTCATCTCTAATGAGTAGGACTGCAAGCAGTGTACCTGACCATTCACTTTGAACGGGAGGAGAAATGTCCTGAGGTGAGAATATGTAGGGACTCCTGGGAAATAATTGATGTCTAGCCAATTTATCAGGAGCCTGGAAGGAGAAAGAATCAAAGATTCAAGACAAGGATGTCTGAGGTAGAGGCATGTGGTTGGACAAACAGGAATGAATATACTCAGAATGTCCTAGCTACACTGATGTACGCTTTGGAAGATACCTTTATTTACAAGTGTTTCATACATTATCAGGCTTTGAGCATGGTTATGAGCAAGACCGACAAATAGTGGCCTTTTGCCTTGCAACCCTGATCCCAAAGCCTGCTGTTTCCAGTGTTGGCAATTTCTAAACTGGCCCACGAGCAATAGCAGATGCTGTTGACTAATGCCAGGCTTTATCAGAGTTTATAGGGTTGTAGTGCTTCTGAGTGATGGGTTTGTTTAGTAAATCTAGTTACCAAATTTTTTGAATCTGTTAATGCCCTCCAGGAAACATCTACCATAGAAGAGGTACTAACTATACTTAACCTAGTATATAAAATGACTTGACCAATTGACTTATGCCAGCCTCTGTTATCAGATACTCTGGAACTATCATGATTGTCACATGAATGGAGTGACCAGTAGGAGCTATATATTGCCTCAACAGTCTGGAATCCCACTTATCAAAGCTGACCTAGTTACTGCTGCCTTTGAATGCTCATTGCTGCTCTGAATGTCCAAACTATGAGAAACAGAGATCAATGCTGAGTCCCCAGTATGGCACTATTCCTTGAGAAGCCCAACCAATCATTTAGGGACAATTCAGCCACATTTGGGCCTCTTCCAACCAGGAAGAGCTGACAGTTTATTCTCTAGTTATGAGTTTGCCTTTCTTGCCCACAATACCATTATGCAGCCTGATTCGTATCCATGGAATCCCACAAAACATACTATTTGAAGAGGGTACCCACTTTACAGTAAAGGAGGTATGATCACTCCCACAATTACCTTTGGATTCACTGATTATACCATATACCATTCCATTTAGAAGCATCAGGCTTCAGGAACACTAGAATAACCTTCTAAAGGAGTAGCTGAAAAACCAGATTGGAGGCAACACTATGAAAGGAAGGGGAGGATGGGGTACCATTATTCAGGTAAATGAGTTAGATAAGAGACCTGTTATTTGCAACTCTTAATAAGTACCTCTTATGGTGCTCTTTTCCTAAAGGAGAGGATATATGGGTCTAGGAAACAAGGGGTACAAGTAGGAGTGGTTCTATATTTCATCATTCCCTGTGACCTACCAGCAAGTTGGATTCTGCAGGTTGGAAATCCTGTCCTAGTAAAGGAGGTGCACTCTTGTCAGGGGGCATAGCAAACGCCCCATTGAACTAAAGGTTTGGCTATCACGGGGCACTTTGCATTTCTCTCTCTCTCTTTCTCTTTCTTTCCCTCCTTCCTTCTTTTTAAATTTTTTTAAGAGAGAGAGGGAGGAAGGGAGAGAAAAAAACATCAATTTCTGTTGTTTCACTTATTTATATGCATTCATTGGTTGATTCTTGTATGCCTGACCGGGGATTGAACCTGCAACCTTGGCATATTGTGATGATGCTCTAACTAATTGAGCTATCTCGCCAGGGCCCACTTTGCATTTTTTGTTTACAGGGACCATTTTTTGTTTACATAATTTGGGCAAGGGTAATTGACCCTGATCAATAAGATGAATTAGAATAGCTTTTACACAGTTGGGGCCAGGAGGAAAATCTGTGGAACTCCAGTGATTACTTTGGGCACCTCTTGATACTCCATTAGGCCATTTAACTTTAAATAGACATGTGTAGCAACTCCCATGGGAGAAAGGTATGATTGCTAAAGACTCAGATCCTTCAGGAATGAAGGTTCAAGTCTTACTACCGGGTAAGATTGCATAGTCTCCTGAAGTAATGGTTAAGGAATTTAGAATGGGGGGAATTTTGATAGTGGAAGAAGGAGGGACTGAATACCAGTTAAGCACTCAACTATAGTGATGAAGAAAGTAGTTCATCTTACTAACCTTTGTGTTCTAAGTTTATTCTTCATGAGGACCATAAAGGAGCTGTTGCATGACCCCGTATGCAGAAATAGATCTGTGAGTCCCAGCAGTTGTACTGTGATAACTAAGGAATGGTGCAAGTCATATCTTCTACCATACAAGTAGAATGTTGATTGAAAGCCCCATCTGCTGCCTCTTTGATCCACCACTATGTTCATGCTGTGGTCTTGCTTTCCACAAGACTGCTGCCACCCAGTGACTGAACATAGCAGGCTACTAGCATTCATTCATTTCTTAGGACTGTGCTGCAGTTTCAGACTCTTGCTATCCAATCCTCCTTCCTTCCTTCTTTCCTTTCAGAGATGTCAGACCTGCATTGCAGTCTAAAGGCTCTCTACATCTAGTTCTTATTCTTCCTCTTTATTATCCACAGGCATTTTCCTCAATAAATCTTTTGCATGTCTAATCCCACTTTGGTGTTTTCTTCTCAGACTCAAACTAATACAACCACATAAGTCCTCAGTAAAGACTCATGACTGAACACTTAATACTGACATTATAGAACATATATGTAAGCACTTTCTGCTCTTCTGAGTCCATGCTAAAGCTATATTATCTTTCAGAAATGTTTAGGGTTCTATTTTATTTAGATATGTGGTAGATCATATCATGGTTGTTTTTAACCTGGTATTGTGGAAATAACACAACTAGTGATAAAGACATGATGTTGGTACTGGCTATGATGTTAATACTGGCTATATGATTCTTTAATCATATGAATAACAGTGTGAGCTTGGGCATGACATTGCATCCATTTTGATTTCAGCTGCAAAATGCAAATCATGCTTATTATATGGAATTGCAGTGTGGATGGAGTGACATAATGCATATATTATGCTTTGTTGATGTTTGTAATATGGAAAGTATTTGATAAATGGCAGTCCTACCCTGTTGTTATAGTAAATCACTATAGCTGGTAGGTATTTTCTGTTATCCTCTAGATGAACACTTTGAGAAGAGGAGAATGTATGAGTTCCTTGCCTTTGAAAGTTTCTGTTCTTTCCTGACATTCTATTCATACTCTGGTACTGTCTTAAGTAATTACCTCTTTTTCTACCTGGTCCTTAAGATTCCCCTTCAGTGATCATGGAACTGTGAATTGTCCAGCCAAACACCCTGTTTCAAAAAGCAGAACTTCCTGTGAGTAAGTTCTTCTAAGATTATCCTAGTCTTGCCGTAGTCTTTAGGCAATGCAATAAAAGACATAAATTCTTTTCTTCTGAAAGCTCAGCTCTCCAGATTCATGTTCATAATCAACTATTTAACTTTCTAAGTCTTTGGATAAAATTATTTGTATTCTTCGGGGTCCCAGTAGTAGAAATCTAATACCTGAACATGTTCAGAAAATTTTGGCAAGCTTCTTTGGGAGCCTCCCCAGGCCTCCTGCAGTATGTTCCTTTAAGCCAACAAGGAGATGAGCATCTGCCAAAAATTGCTTTACTTTCAGAACTAGCTAAGATGAGCTATCTCTTCAGTCTAAATAGTCTAGGAAAGAGGAACAACTTTTCAAGAATTCTTTCATCTTCTGAAATTCTGGATTTAACAGAACATGGGAGAGGACATTTAATAAGTGCTTATGGTGTGCCAGTCACTGTGCTAAGTGTTTTATATTCATTACATATATTCTCTAATTTAACTTCAACATCTGCCTTGATAGGTGGCATTATTTTATTTTACAAGTTAAAAAACAAAGTTACACAGTTAGTACATCCAGAATTAGAGTTAGTACTAAGTCTTCCTGATTCCCTTACCCATTGAAGTTTACAATATATTTAAGCTAAAATGAATGTAAATAAGAACTAGGGAAGAACAGAAAATATTTTAAAATAAAATATTAAATGATGTGGCTTAGATGGTGACAGCTATAATACAATAGTTTAGGAAAAGGAGTTAAAGAGTTGATGAAGTAAACAGAATGAATTTGGTATCAGATGTTACTGATATTGACTTAATGGGCTTAGCCTTATAGGGAAAATGTTTGTACCCAAGAAAATTTGTCAGGCCCTTCTTTTCTGTGATCTCAAGTCCTTTTCTGTGACCCCAGGACACTGGACCACAGCACCAAGGTTATTGTGGGTTTCCTTCTGTGGGGTATAAACTAGCAGGGAAAAATATCATCTCTGCTATGCCATAATTGAAGGCAAGTACATTATTAAGATTATGCTAGCTTACATATAACAGAAGACAAAAATAATGGTTGTTTGACAATGTAACAATTTCTTGTCCTCTTACATTAAAAAAAAAGTCTGAAGGCATCCATTTCAGGCCTGCTATTGTCACTTCATGATATCACCGGAGATCCTGGCTGCTTCTGATTTTCTGCTCTATCATCCATAGCTCTTGGCTTCTATTTTGAAGGGTCACTTCATGGTTTAAAGGTGGCTCCAGCAGCTGCAGCCATTCTTTCCAATTTTAAGCAGCAGGAAGGAGAAAGAAGGGACAAGGGTACACGTTCCAACCGAGTCAGTTGTATTTAAAGGATTTTATCTAGAAATTTGACCTAATAACTTCTTACATTTGATTGCCTACTACTAGCTGAGAAATTGATTTGTTTCATATTTGGCTGAATACAGTGTTGCCCTCAACAAAATGTTACTAAGGAAAAGGAGATACTTAATAGACAACTGGTAAATTCTATTGCAGCAGGGGACCCATTGGCTTGCCTCTTGAGATCCTTGTCAGCCCCAACTTTATTTTAGGGTTAAGAATAGTGTAGGAAATGTAGAAGCTGAAGAACTTCTATGTACAACCCATGGGCATGAACTAAAGAGGTGGGAATGCAGGTGGGAGGGGTGTGCAGGCAGGAGCAGAACAAAGGGGGAGGGAATGGGATAACTGTAATGGTATAATCAATAAAATATATTTAAAAAAAAGAAATATGAGCTAATATTTTAAAGCATTTGTTGTATGCCAGGAACTGTGCTAAAGTCTTCAAAGGGTTTTATTTAGTACAATAACCTTATAAAGGGGAATTCTTTTACTTTGCAGAAAAAATATTTGGCATATATTTATTGAGTGTTAAAAATGATGATGGTGATGATGATGATGAAGATGATAAGGGAACCTCAAAAGGCTTCTAACAGCCAAACTAATCCTGAGAAAGAACAAAGTTGAAGGGATCACACTCTGATATCAAGCTACACAGCAAGGCTATAGTAATCAAAACAGTGTGTTACTGGCATGAAAGAAGCATATGGATTAATGAACTCAAAATGGATTAAAGACTTACTGTATGACCTACAACCATAAAACTTGTAGAGAAAACACAGGCAGTAAACTCTTTGACATTGCTTTTACTAGTATTTTCTTGGATATGTTTCCTTGGGAATGGCAAACGAAAGAAAAAAATAAACAAATGGGACTACCTCATACTAAAAAGTTTTTTACCCAGGAAAAGAAAACATCAACAAAATGAAAAGAGAACCTACTGAATTTGAGAAAATATTCACTAATGATACACTCACTAGGGGATAATATTCAAAATATATAACTCATACAACTTAAAAAAATACAATGTTGCCTTTACTTAACACATACAACTTAACATAAAAAAATCTAATTTAAAAATGGGCAGTGCACTTGTGTAGACATTTCTCCAATGAAGACATACAAGGGGGCCCCAAAACCTGAAATTTATTTATAAAAATTGTGTATTTATTCTTAACATGTTCAGACCTAAGTCACCTTCAGAGTACTCTCCATTTGATGCAGTACACCTATGATGCAGTACACCTATGATGCAGTACACCTATGATGCAGTACACCTATGATGCAGTACACCTATGATGCAGTACACCTATCAAGACATTCTTTTCACTGCTCAAAACAGTTTTTGAACTTGTCAATTTTGATGCCTTATCGTGCTCCTGCCAATTTTTGTTTCACCTCTTCCACACTGGCAAAATGTTTCTCTTTGAGGACTTT
The DNA here is from genome assembly GCA_007922815.1 of Macrotus californicus. Lineage (NCBI taxonomy): Eukaryota > Metazoa > Chordata > Mammalia > Chiroptera > Phyllostomidae > Macrotus > Macrotus californicus. Next base: position 8,029 of record VMDR010026761.1, read on the forward strand.
TTTCATTCAGGGAAATAAAAAAAAGTTGCTTGGGGCAAAATCAGGTGAATGGGTTGGGTGGAGTGCAGGGGTCTTGATGTTTTTTGGTCAAAAACTGCTGAACGCTCAGCGTAGCGTGCATAGGTGCGCTCATAAGTCACCCATCATGAAATTGGCAAACATATTGAAAGAGTCTTAAAAAAATTCACTGAAGCTGAATTCAGCCTCTCACAACTACACCAGTGGTACGCTGATACAGATGGGTTCCTAGAATGGCTAGTTAGCCAGTAAGCCTGCACTACAAGTGGCCTACCCTCCAGAAGATTCAGGGTTTTTTTTTGTCCGTCCTCATACAAATGGCTAAGATACATATGAAAAGCTGCTCAATGTTACAGTCATCAGAGAAATTTAAATTAAAACCACAATGAGTTATCAGCTTGCACCTGTCAGAATGGCTGTCACCAATAAATCAACAAAAAAGTATTGGTAAGGATCTCAGGAAAAAGGAATGCTCGTGCATTGTTGGTGGCATTGCAGAATGAGGCAACCAGTATGGAAAACAAAATGGACATTTCCCTCAAAATTAAAATTAGAGCTATCATATGACCTAGCAATCCCACTTCTGGATATGTATCAAACAAAAACTAAAACACTAATTCTAATAGATCTATGCACCCTTATGTTTACTGTAGTATTATTTACAATAGCCAAGGTATGGAAACAACGTAAATGTTTATTGAAAGACAATTGAAAAAAGAAGTGGTACATATATACAATGGAATACTATTTGACCATAAAAAAGAATGAAATTTTACCATTTGCAACAACATGGATGAATCTACAGGGTATTATGTTAAGTGAAGTAAGTCAAACAGAGAAAGACAAATATCACATGATTTCACACATATGTGGACTCTAAAAAACAAAATAGATAAACAAAACAGAAGCAAACTCATAGGTACAGAGACCAAACTTGATGCTTGCCGTACAGAAGGGGTGATGGGCGACAGCGTTAGAAAGAAGTACAAATGGACAGTTACTAAATAGTCCTGTGTATGTAAAATACAGCATAGGAAATACAGTCAATAATATTATATACATAACAACCGAACCTAACACAAAAACGAAAACAAAGCAGACAACTAGAACAGGAACAGAATCACAGAAATGGAGATCACATGGAGGGTTATCATCAGGGGAGTGGGTGGGGAGAGAGGGGGGAAAAGGTACAGGGAATAAGAAGCATAAATGGTAGATAGAAGATAGACAGGGGGAGGTTAAGAATAGTATAGGAAATGTAGAAGCCAAAGAACTTATATATATGACCCATGGACATGAACTAAAGAGGGGGAGTGTGGGGGGAAGGGGTGTGCAGGGAGGGGGGTGGGGGGAAGAGATGGGACAACTGTAATAGCATAATCAATAAAATATATTAAAAAATAATATTATATGCATGTATATAGTATGGGGAGGTACAAACCTTATTGTGATGATCACTGTCTAAGTTATATGAATGTCTAACTATAATGTTGTATACCTGAAAGTAATATAATACTGAATGTCAATTGTAGTTAAAAAATTAAAGAGGAAAAAACTTACAGTGAAAGAATGAATGAATAAATGAGTGAATATAATGAATAAAAATGATATGCTTCATATATGTAGATATGGAAATTTGATGACAGGACACTTTAGGCAATTGGGGTTGTTAAAAGAACATAAAGTGTAGAGTTGCACTAGCCTGAATTCTGCCTCAAGGAGTTTGTACTTCAGTGGGGGGAGGGAGAAGACAGTGTACAAGTAAATAAATTAAACATGTCATATGGAGAAGAAAATCAGGGATGGGGACTAGGTAGTACAGCTATGGGAGGGTTGCAATTTTTAAGTATTCATAAAGGATACCACTGAGAAGATGGAATTTGAGCAAAAATCTGAAGGAGATGAACTAGTTACATAGATATCCAGAGGATGGACATACGAATCAGAAGACACAAATGCAAACACCTTTTGTGAGGCCAAGACTGACATTTTTTAGGAAAGGAAAGACAGGGTCAAGATCATGTCAGATCTTTTGGGCCAATAGAAGGGCTAATAATGAGTGAGGTGGGAAAAAATATTGGAGGTTCATGAACACTGGATTGGTACAATCCAACTGGTATGAATTGGCTTCTATGTAGTGAATAGACTTTATGGAAGGAAATAAAGAAGCAAAGAAAACAGTTAAGATATAATTGAAATAATCCTGACAAGAGATTATGGTTGTTTGGACCAGAGTACACACAATAGAGTTATGAACACAGATAGATTCTAGGACTGTTTGGAACCATAATCAGTAAGTTGCTGATAAATTGGATTTGGAATGTGAGAGAATAAGAAGAGTCAAGAATGTCTTCAAAGTTTTTGATTTGAACATCTGGTAGAATGAAGTTGATATTAAGATGGAAAAGACTCTGGAAAGAACAAGGTGAAGGGGAAAGATCAGGAGCCTGGTTTGGGGCATGTTTAGTTGGAGATACTTATTAAATAGTCAAGTAGAGATGTTGACTATGCAGTTGGATAAATGAGTCAAGTTCAAGGAAAGGTCTGAGCTATGTTATAAATTGGAGAGCCATCAGTGTACACAGATGATATTTAAAACCATGCATCTGATTGAGGACATTACCACAGGAATTAGTGTAATTTGAAAAGGGAAAAGGTTCAAGGACTGAACTTGGGGTAGAAGATATTTAGAAGTCAAGGAGATGAGATTTTTTTTCTTTATTTTTATTGTTGACAGTATTACAGATGTCCCATCCCCACCCCCCACCTTTGGCTGCCTCCTCCCAGCCCCTGCCGCCTCCCCCTTCCCTCTGGTCATCACTATACTGTTGTCTGTGTCCATGGGTTATGCATATATGTTCTTTGGCTAATCCCTTCACCTTCCTTCATTCAGTCTCTCCTGCCCTCCCATTCTGAGAGCTGTTAGTCTGTTCCATGTGTCCATGCTTCTGTTTCTACTCTTGAGAAGGCGTAGCCAGCCACTGAAGCTGGAGAAAAGCCAAATCAATATGGTATGATCAAACCAAATGAAGACAATATTTTAAGACGAACAGAGTGATCTGCAGTGGCAAGTGCTACTATTAAGTCAAGTATATTGAGGAATGAGAATGGATTATAGGATTTAGCAATGTAGAAGATACCCAGAATCTTGAGAAAAGTAGTTTCAGTGGAATGATGGGGTCAAAACCTGAAAAGAGCAAGAGAACCCGTGTGAAGAAAGAGCAGGAGCAGTGAGATAGGATATCAAGGGGTATGTAAACCAATATTAAGGGTTTACTTTTGGAGAGATAATAGACTATTAAATGATGGGGAATAGGCTGAAGTCAATTCATTGAGCACCCAACTAGAGGGAGAGCTTTTCTTGTCATGCTAATGAAGTTCCATTGAAGATCTGAGATCAGAAAAACGTTGTGATAAAAATAGCTGTATTTCTTTGTATCTACCTTGTGCTTTGCACATAGGCAGCACTAAAAAGGATGTATTGATTAAAATTGGTTTGATCTAAATAATTTAAATAACTTAAAAAAGTGGTCTAGATTGTCCCAGAGAGAAGCCAAATGATCTAAGTGCCCTTTCCTTTCAAATTGTGCTGATCCTCTGTGTTCATTTTGCTATGCCTGACTCTGTTTTTCCATTTCTTCCTCAGTGTATTTGCTTTGATGCTTTATAAAATTCAACATAAATCTGTCTACTAGAATATTATTTGTCAGATTTCTCTAACATCGGGTCATAACTACAAACTGTCAGGACATATCTGGCGGCTGTCTCATCTCTTCATGTCTCTGTATAATCCCTTAAAATCAGATACTGCACCATCCAATAATTCAGAGCATTTTATGGAGTTTATAAATTGAACCCATCGCTACCATTTTGGAATATATGGACTTATGGATTTGAGGTTTTTTCCCTGAGCTCTTTCATGCCAAACTATTTTGTCCTTTGCATATTTGTTTGTCTCGAAGTATAGTTTCTTTTCTAACTGAGTTTTATATCTCAGTATATAGACAAGTTCCATGACCTTATCATCAGCTGTCAGGAGGTTTATACTGCCTCTTTTGCATTCTCATTTGAAAGAGAGAAGTGCAGTCAACCTTCCTTATAGACTTATTGTGAGAGTAAGATTTTTAAGGGAAGCAACATAATGTAGTGGAAAGAGCAATGGATTAGGAGGCATGAGACCTGGACTCTAACTCAAGCTATGCCACTATGCTACTCATGCATGGGGTGGCTTCTTACAAGGCACTTAACTTTTCTAGATTTCAATGTTCTTATATAAAAAACAAGTGAGAGTAAATCGTATAATTCATTCCTTCACTCAACAAATATTCTCTGAGTGCTCATTCTGTATGAAACCCTATTAGGAGAGCTAAATATGAATGAGATATACTTTGTGCCCTTGGAGCACTTATATAATGGAGGTGAACACAGAAAAAATAACATAAATTAGTTATATAAAAGAGGTATGAAAAGCAGGTGTGCAGTGCAGCAGCACTAGTGAAAGTTAACTGACGGGCTGGGGTGAGCAGGAAATTCTTCCAAAGGGAAATAACTGAGCTTAACCTGAATCTTTAAAAATGATCTGTACTGGAACTCTGTGCTCCGTTGGTGGGAGTGCAAATTAGTCAAACACTTCTTGAAAATACTACAAAAGTACTACTAGATCTAATATTCATATACCTTTTGCTCTAGTAGATAATACCAGTTTTTCAGTTCCAGAAATGTGTACATTCTCCAAAAAGACACATAAAAATATCCCTGTTGACACAATTTGTGATAATCAAACTTTGGGGACTGTTCAATTGACTATAAATAGTAGAATTCATAAATTGGGTTATAGTCATACCGATGCCTTGGAATGCCATATAGCACTGAGAATCAGTAAACTATAACGACATGCAACGACATGGAAGAATCTCATAAAAATAATGACAAGAGAATGGATACAAACACAAGAGAGTACACAACATGTTATTCCATTTATGTAAAAAAAGCAGACAAAAATAACCTATAGTATTAAAGTTAGAGTACTGGTTACCGTTAGAATGTGCGTAGGGCTTGAGAAGGGGCTTTTGAGTGTTGGGTTTTTTCTGTTTTTTTGTTCTGAAGGTATACTGGTTTCAAAAAAAATTATCAAAATATGCATTTGTAATTTGTAACTTCTCTATATGTAATGTATACTTTACTACAAAGATTATGTAACACAATGAGTGGAGCTAGTCAAGATCATAGCAAAAAAAAGTGTTCTAAGCAGAAAAAAAAATGCATGAGTGAAGGGAAGAAGCCTTAAAGAACATGGCAGTATTTTACATTTATCACCTATTATGATTCTAATATTAATTTTTCACTTATTCAGTAAAAACTGTCTATGATATGATTGTCTTCAAGTAGTAAGCATCATGAAAATAACAATAGAAATAAACTTTAGTTCTTTTTCTACACAAGTATTTTACTTATGAGAACAAGATAAAACAACATGTGAGTCTTGCAAAGACTATATTTTAAATATCTTTATCTCGTCATTACCCAGCACAGAGCCTTTCAAACAGGCGTATACGAAGCATTGAGTGAGTGGATTTGATCACCATCTGCAACACGCACACAAACACAGCATGCAGAGAGATACGATACATTTGCATGATTTTCAAAGGTGTTCAGAAAATTGAAGTGAGTTTGCCAAACCATAAAAATCTTATTTTGCACAGCACTTTAACTTTATAAGGTCTTCTGCATTCTAAGAACTAATGCTTCTTCTTACTTCTTTCCCCATTTAGTAGTAATGAAAAATAATTTACAAAATATTGGAAAATAATTGGTAAACTGATCATTACATTG
>VMDR010026762.1:0-13868 GCA_007922815.1 Macrotus californicus
CTGATACCAAAAAAATATGAAGATAAGAAAGAACTTTATGTATTTAAAGGTATACTGAAATAATCTAGCTATATCGTAACATGTAACAATTTCACATTTCTGTAGCTGAGGAAACTGTATTAGTTTACCTTTTAGAAAAAGTAGAAATGGTAACTCTAATCATATTTTGATATCTTTAAAAATATGTTTTAAAGAACTTAAGTGTCTGAATAGAGAAAGAAAAGTTTTAGTTGCTTTTTGAAGCAGTTGTATCTGAAACCCAGGCTTAGAGTCAAGCCAAAATAGAATGCATAGCAAGGCATACAAAGGAGAGAAAAGCGAGACATAATGTGGAGATAGAGAATTCTGGAAGCAGATATAGCTACTTAAAAACTCTAGATTTACGTAAGTAGTCATTAATTATAAGAAAAACTATTATGTGAGTTAGAAATTTTACATGGTATTTTAACAGAATTTTCTTTTCATCTCTTCTCAGTAGATTATCTATTTTTTTATAGAGTCTAGTTTTATTGTATTCATACACCTACAAATGAAAAATCTAGAAAAGGTTAATCCTCTATCTTTTCAATTATCTACTCAATGAGGTCTAAGATTTTGTTTGGCTGCCATCTATGAATGATTTGATGCTGAATTGTAAACACCTCTAATTATAGATCATAAATCCTAAGTGTACATTCTAATTTCAACATCATGAACTAAGCCAATTTTAACATGAACTCCTTTGTATTATAGCTTATTTCCCAAATTCTAACAAGTACTACCCTCTCCACTTTCCCACATACATTTAAATTTTTTAAATTGAAATACATTTTAAAATAAATTTGGACACTCAACATAGTCACTTTTCTTTTATGTCACAAAAGCTGGTATTTAATTGGCCTAAGTTTAAGGCATTTGTTATCTTACTTAACAGAAAGTCTAGAGATGAACGGATTTGTTTCTTAATTGACCCAGTGGTTTAACAATATTACAGACCTCAGTTCCTTTCATCTCATCTGTCAATAGATATGACATTGATTTAATCATGAAAAACAGTTAGCTGTCAATACAGACCAAGACATCTTAGTTCTTTATTCATGTCAAGTGAAAGTGAGAAAGAGTACCTTTTTCCCTTAGCCTAAAATTAAGTCCTTTTTTTTCAGTCCAAATGGGTCAATTTAGGTCACCTGGCCACCCTTGGGCCAGTTACAGTTACCTGAGAAATGCCTCACACAGATTGGTATATTTCCATCAGACTCTCCCCTTCAAACTTCACCTGAGTCACATGAATCACATAAATTGTATGAGAGATAAGAGGTACATGATTCAAGTTAGGGTTCAAGGAGAGAGACAAAAGGAATAGATCTGAGTAGACAATGCATAATATTCACCTTAGAGAACTAGATATTTCAAAGTTGATCCAGGTCCACAAATCTACTGTTCTAAAATAATTAAATAGATATCTAGAAGATGGAGGCATAGGTAGATACACTTTGCCTCCTCACACAACCAAAAGAAGGACAACAACAAATTTAAAAACAAAAAATGACAAGAACGGCCAGAAAATCAAACTGTATGGAAATCTGACAACCAAAGAATTAAACATTCATCCAGACTGGTAGGACTGGTGGAGAGGACTTGTGGCAAGGTGGCCGCTGATGGATCAGGCGAGGCAGCAGCTGGCAGAGTGGGCGATCCCACATTTGAATACAGATAAACTGGGAGGAACAACTGGGAAATGAGACAGACCACCAACTCAGGGTCCCAGTACAGGGCAATAAAGCCTCAAAACCTCTGGCTGAAAGAACCTGTGGGGGTTGAGGTGCCAGGAGAACCAGCCAGCCTCTCAAGAGCATTCACTGGAGAGACTCACAGTGTCCTAGAATGGACACAAATCCACTCATCCTGGAATCAGCACCAGAAGGGTCCAATCTGATTGTGGGTAGAGGAGGAAGTGACTGAAAGCAGACAGAGAGCTGAGCAAGCAGCACTGTTCCCTCTCTGACTCCTCCTCTACATACAGCACCACAGCACAACAAAGTCAGTTGCCTTGTGCTGGTGAATACTTAAGTCTCTGCCCCTTATATGTCACAGGTGCACTGAGACAAAAAATATCGTACTTGAACAACAATAAAAAAATGTGAAAAAAGTATGGCCCAAATGAAAGAACAGATCAAAGCTCCAGAAAAAGCACAACTCCAGAAAAGCACAAGCAATTAAAAGATAGCCAACCTATCAGATGCAGAATTCAAAACACTGATCAGGATGCTCACAGAAATGGTTGAATATCATCACAAAATAGAAGAAAAAGTGAAGGCTATGCAAAGTGAAATAAAGGAAAATGTACAGGGAAACAACAGTGAAGGGAAGGAAACCAGGACTCAAATCAACAATTTAACAGAAGGAAGAAATAAATATTCAACTAGAACACAATGAAGAAATAAGAATTCAAAAAAATGAGGAGAGGCTTAGGAACCTCCAGGATAACTTTAAACATTCCAACATCCGAATCATAAGGGTGTCAAAAGAAGAAGAGGAAGAGCAAGAAATTGAAAACTTATTTGAACAAAAAATGAAGAACTTCCCTAATCTGTCAAAGGAAATAGACTTCTAGGAAGTCCAGGAAGCTGAGAGAGTCCCAAAGAAGTTGGACGCAAGGAAGCACACATCAAGGCACATCATACTTACATTACCCAAGATTAAAGATAAGGAGAGAATCTTAAAAACAGCAAGAGAAAAGGACACAGTTACCTACAAAGGAGTTCCCATAAGACTGTCAGCTGATTTCTCAAGAAAACCTTGCAGGCAAGAAGGGGATGGAAAGAAGTGTTCAAAGTCATGAAAGACAAGGACCTACATCCAAGATTACTCTACCCACCAAAGCTGTCATTTAGAATGGAAGGGCAGATAAAGTGCTTCCAAGATAAGGCCAAGTTAAAGGAGTTCCTCATCACCCAGCCCTTATTATATGAAATGTTAGAGGGACTTATCTAAGAAAAAGAAGAAGATAAAAACTATGAGCAGTAAAATGACAAACTCAAAACTATCAACAACTGAACATAAAAACAAAAACAAAACAATCTAAGCAAACAACTAGAACAAGAACAGAATCACAGAAATGGTGATCACGTGGAGTGTTATCAGCAGGAAGGGGGAGGGGTGAGAATGTGGAAAAAGGTACAGGGAATAAGAAGCATAAATGGTAGGTACAAAATAGATAGGGGAAGTTAAGAATAGTATAGGAAATGAAGAAGACAAAGAACTTATATATATGACCCATGGACATGAACTAAGGTGGGGGAATGATGGTGGGAGGGGGGCACAATGCAGAGGGGGACTAAAGAAGAGAACAAAATGGGACAAGTCTAATAGCATAATCAATAAAATATAAAAAAATAATTAAATAGATAAATGAATAAATAAATAAATAAATAATATGGTGTGAGTCATCATAGATATTATCTAAAGGATTGAATTTATCCTTTCTCTTACCCTACTCCCTCTGAAGAAACCCTGCCAAATGACTGGATAATATATTCCTGATAATAACTTGGAATGACTTAATATAGTATTGCAATATAATAAGAAACAGTTTGCATAAAACTCCCTTCTGATGTTAATAAAATTTTGGGTCCTGTGTCCCTCTAGGACAGGAGTGTCAAACTCATTTTCACCGGGGGCCACATCAGCCTTGTGGTTGCCTTCAAAGGGCCAAATGTAGAGCTTCTTGCCCCTAGTTAAGGAGTAGTTACATATATACAGTCCTAAAATTACATTCAGCCCTTTGAAGGTGATTGTGAGGCTGATGTGTCCCCCAGTGAAAATGAGTTTGACACCCCTGCTCTAGAAGAAAGCTATTATGAAGATGGGGTGTTCTGAGCATTCATCGTTGCTCTTTTCATTTGGCCCCAAACACCTTCGCACATAGAGAAATTAGGCTTAATTTTATATCATTTACCATTTAAGAGCAATTTTATCCAGAGATATTTCTGTCCCTGTTCATATAACATTTCCATACATTGTGAATTCACACATCAGGTAAGAATTTGAGTTCACCAAATTCACCAAGACAAAATATATTTACAAATGGAATGTAAATATGCTTATTGTTTTCATCAAGCCTAACTGTGTTTCTTTTGGTGGAAGTTAGGACTTGATAAATAAGGGAGGTAGGATTAGTGACATAGGGATTTTCAAACCATTTGTCCTCCACAGCATTGTACTTACAGGAGACCATTTGGTAGAATTCTGATTGCTCAGGGTTAACTCAAGAGATGAGCTATAATTTTTTTTGATAAATACTTGATATATTGGAGTTCTGGTCAAGACAGTGGCCAAGGTAAACAACTTGCCTCCTTGTACAACCAAAGCAAAATTTCAACTTAAGTATAGAACAACCTTCCCCCACATCATCAGAAATTAGGTTCAATGGAAGTCTGACAACTATGAAATTAAAGAAACCACATCCATCCAGGGTGGTAGGAGGGGCAGAGATGTGGAACAGGCTGGTCCCACATCCATCTTTGCTGGGTAACAATTTGGGAGGGATATCACAGGAGTGAGGAGTCCCAGCCCCACACCAGACATCCAAGCCCAGGGTTCCAGTCCAGGAAGATAAGTCCCCATAACTTCTGGCTACAAAAACCAGTGGGGATTGAGTTGGTGGAAGAGCTGCTAGGGTCTCAGGCAGTGCACCTTAAAGAACCCACACATGGGCTCCCTCCCTATGTACTCCAGCACCAGCGTAGCAGCTTGAAAGTCACCAGTGGCATAAAGGGAGAAACTGAAGTGTCTGCCATCAAGGTGAAAGCTGGGGGACAGCTTTCTCCCAGACAGAGAGTTGGACAGAGGCCACTGTCGTTTTTTTGAACCAATAGAGCCACAGAGTAGGCAGGCAGGTGCCATATCTGAAACTCCATGAACCTGGGTAACACTGTTTGCCCCACCCTGAATATCCTCTGAGACTCTCTCTCACCCAAATTACAGACCCACCCAAGCTGATAACAGTGACTTTTCCATATGAGTGGCTGGTCTTGGCTCATGCTTCATGATTTCCTAAATCCTCTCAAACAAGTAACAGCCAGCCTCAGTGAGCCCCAGGGCCAACAGTAGGAGCAGCCAGCCTAGATTCACAGCTTGATTTTTCCTGGGAATATCCAAGCCCAGCACAAGTAGCAGCCATCTCAGATTGCTTTATAGCTCATGCAAGGTGGTCCCAAAACAAACATAGGGGAGTGCTAATTTGACCCGAACCATCCAGGAAACCCCAGAGCAAGTGCACCCAATGGACAGCTACAGTCCACATTGGAATACCATAACCCTTCCCCTGCACAGCTGATCCTCCACTGAGGACAGGGGTTGGTGGTCAGTGGTCATGACCAGTCCTTGCAGCTGACTGTCCTGGGTAAATCCTTCCCATTGGCCTGCCAACAACAATCAAAACTCAACTACAAGAGGAGGGTGAACTCAGCCCAAATGAAGAGTGCACTTTGAGTACCCAGCTTGGGTGATAGTGGAGGCTGTGCCACTGGACCCTACAGGACACCTACTACATTAGGCCACACTACCAAATCAGGGAATCATAGCAACTCTACCTAATACATAGAAACAAACACAAGGAGACTGCTAAAATAAGCAGAAAAAGAAACATGGCCCAAATGAAAGAACAGATCAAAACTCAAAAAAAAAAAAAAGAGCTAAGTGAAATGGAGATAAGCAATCTCTCAGATGCAGAGTTCAAAACATTGATTATAAGGATAATCAAGGAACTTAGTGAGGACCTCAACAACATAAAAAAAAGTTCAGTCAGAAGTGGAGGTTACACTCAGGGAAACAACAGTAGAGGGGATGAAGCTGAGAATTAAATCAATGATTTGAAACACAAGGAGGCAAAAAACAAGAAATCAGAACAACAACAACAAAAAAAATCAAAAAATGTGAGTATACTGTAAGCAGCCTGTGGGACAATTTCAAGTATTCCAACATTTGCAACATAAGGGTGCCAGAAGGAGAAAAGAAAGAGCAAAAAGTTGGAAATGTATTTGAAAATAAAATGAAACAAAACTTCCCTAATTTGGTGAAGGAACTAGACAATCAAGTACAGAAAGCACAGAGAGTTCCAAACAAGACCTATGCAAAGAAACCCACTCCAAGTCACATCATAATTAAAATGGCAAAAGTTACAGATAAAGATAGAATCTTGAAAGTAATTAATTACCTACAGGGGAGTTCCCAGTGTCAGTTGATTTCTCCAAAGAAACTTTGCATGCTACAAGGGATTGGTAAGAAATATTCAGGACTTCCGGCCAAGATGCAGGTGTAGGTAGACACAGTGTGCCTCCTCGCACAACCAAAAGAAGGACAACAACAAATTTTAAAACAAAAAACAACCAGAACTGACAGAAAATCGAACCGTATGGAAGTCTGACAACCAAGAAACAAAGAAACATACATCCAGACCGGTAGGAGGGGAGGAGAGGACTCGCACAGCGGGGCGGTGGCTGGCAGATCCGGGAAAGGCGCGGCTGGCCGGGAGTGGTGGCGGCTGCGGACCGGTTGTCCCACTCCCTCGTGAGGATAAACGGAGAGAAAAAACTGGGGAGTGGGACATACCCCACAACCCAGAGTTCCAGCTCGGGGAGGTGAAGCCTCAAAGCCTCTGATTGAAAACTCCTGTGGGGGTTGAGGTGGAGGCAGCAGGAGAAACTCCCAGCCTCATAGGAGAGCTTGTTGGAGAGACCCACAGGGTCCTAGAGTGTACACAGCCCTCCCACCCAGGTCAGTACCAGAACCAGTACCAGAAGGGCCCAATTGGACTGTGGGTAGTGCGGTAAGTGACTGAAAACTGGCAGAGAGCGGAGCAACCGCCATTGTTCCCTCTCGGTCCCCTCCCCCACAAACAGCGTCACTACGCAGCAGCAGAGGCAGGTTCCCCCACCCTGGTGAACACCTAAGTCTCCGCCCCTTACTACCTAACAGGCGCGCCAAGACAACAAAAATGGCCCAAAGGGGAGAACAGATCAGAGCTCCAGAAAAAATACAACTAAGTGACCAAGAGATAGCCAACCTATCAGATGTACAGTTTAAAACACTGGTAATCAGGATGCTCACAGACTTGGTTGAATTTGGCCACAAATTAGATGAACAAATGAAGGATACAATAAGGGAAATGAAGAAAAATGTACAGGGAACCAACAGTGATGGGAAGAAGAACGGGATTCAAATCAATGGTGTGGACCAGAAGAAAGAAAGAAACATTCAACGAGAACGCAATGAAGAAACAAGAATTCGAAAAAACGAGGAGAGGCTTAGGAACCTCCAGGATGTCTTTAAACGATCCAATATCCGAATCATAGGGGTGCCAGAAGGAGAAGAGAAAGACAAAGAAATTGAAAACTTATTTGAACAAATAATGAAGGAAAACTTCCCCAATTTGGCAAAGGAAATAGACTTCCAGGGAGTCCAGGAAGCAAGAGAGTCCCAAAGAAGTTGGACCCAAGGAGGAACACACCAAGGCACATCATAATTACATTACCCAAGATTAAAGATAAAGAGAGAATCTTAAAAGCAGCAAGGGAAAAGGAGACAGTAACCTACAGAGGAGTGCCCATCAGACTGTCAGCTGATTTCTCAAAAGAAACGTTACAGGCAAGAAGGGGCTGGCAAGAAGTATTCCAAGTCACGAAAGGCAAGGACCTACATCCAAAATTACTCTATCCAGCCAAGCTTTCATTTAGAATGGAAGGGCAAATAAAGTGCTTCCCAGATAAGGTCAAGTTCAAGGAGTTCATCATCACCAAGCCATTATTATATGAAATATTAAAGGGACTTATCTAAGAAAAAGAAGATAAAAAATAAGAACAGTAAAATGACAACAAACTCACAGCTATTAACAGCTGAACCTAAAACAGAAACAAAAACAAACTAAGCAAACAACTAGAACAGGAACAGAATCACAGAAATGGAGATCACACGGAGGGTTATCATCAGGGGAGTGGGTGGGGAGAGAGGGGGAAAAGGTACAGGGAATAGAAGCATAAATGGTAGATAGAAGATAGACAGGGAGAGGTTAAGAATAGTATAGGAAATGTAGAAGCCAAATAACTCATATATATGACCCATGGACATGGAACTAAAGAGGGGGAGTGTGGAGGGAAAGGGTGTGTAGGGCCGGTGGGGGGGGATATAGGACAACTGTAATAGTATAATCAATAAAAAAAGACAAAAAAAAAAGAAATATTCGAAGTCATGAAAAGCGTAGACCATTAGCCAATATTGCTCTACCCAACAGAGCTATCATTTAGAATCAAAAGGCAGATAAAGAGCTTCCCAGACAAGAAAAAGCTAAAGGGTCATTATCACCAAATCATCATTGTATAAAATATTAAAGGGTCTTCTTTAAGGAAAAGATCAAAACTATGAACAATAAAATGGCAAAAAATACATATCTATCAACAATTGAATCTAGAAACAAATTAGGCAAACAAGAACAGAGATAAAATCATGAATACAGAGAACATTTTTATAGTTGCCAGATGGGAGGTGGCTATGGGGGAATGGGTGAAGAGCTGATGGTATTAAGAAGTATAAATAGGTGGTTATAGAATAGCCATGGGTATGTAAAGTACAGTATAGGAAATGGAGTAGCCAAAGAACTTACATGCATGACCCATGAACGTGAACAATGGTGTGAGAATTGCTTGAGGGAATGAGGCTGCTGGCTGTAGGGGGGAAATGGAGAAAAATTGACACATCTATAATACCATAATAAATAAAATATAATTTTAAAATATCCAAAAATACTTGATTTATTTAAAAAGTATCATTGTAAAACATTGAAAAAAGAATTCTTTTTCACTAAATTTATTGAAATAACATTGATTAAATATTATATAATTTTTGGGTGTACATTATAATTTGACATTTGCATAATCTACTGCATGCTCACCACCCAAAATCTAGGGGATTTTTTGTTTCCTTATATGACCCCCTTTACCCACTTTGCACTACCCCTAAATCTTTCCCCTTTTGTAACCACCATGATGTTGTCTGTGTTTATGAATTTGTTTTGTTAGTTCATTTGTTATTTTTTAATCCACATATATTTGCAGAGTTTTTGTCCTTTTCCATCTAACTTATTTCACTTAGATTGTTACTTTCAAGATCCATGATGTCACAAATGGCAATATTTCATTTTTTTTAAAAGGCAAGTAGTAGTCTACTGTGTGTGTATGTATATATGTGTAATGTTTTTATATATATGTATATATTTTAATATATATGGCATCTGATTTATCCAATCAACCATCAACAGACATTTAGGTTGTATCCATGTTGGCTATTGTAAATAATGCCACAAAGAACATAGGGTACATATATATCTTTATGGATAAATGTTTTTATATTTTTGGGTAAATACCCAGAAGTGGAGTTATTGGATCACACGGTTATTCTATTGTTAATTTTTTGAGGAAACTCCATACTCTTTTTCATAGCAGTTGCACTCATTTACATTCATCTGAATGGGAGAAGATATTTGCAAGTGATACTGTAATACAGGCTAATATCCAATAAATACAACTCAACAAGAAAAAAACCCAATCAATCCATTTAAAAATGGACATAGAACCTATATAGAAACTTTTCCACGGAAGGCATACAGATGACCAACAGAGATGTGCTGTATTAATAAGCAAAATTTAAATATGTAAATTTGAAAATCTAATTGGCTTTATTAAAGATTCATGAATTAGCAAGGCAGAGAGATAGTCTAGGAGTTATACAAATGGAAGGCTTTTATATAAAGGAGAGTAGCACACTGAAATTGTCAGAAAGAAAACAATGAAAGTTCATTGTAGAAAAGTAGGAGTTGAGGTGGTAATGGTCTCATTGGCTGAGCTGTAGTGTTTCCATTATCTGGACTTCTTGCTGGGCAAGAGGAGAATTTTCCTTCCTCCTGCTGCAGGTATAAATCAGCAGCTTTCTGTTTAGGGATGCAAGGTACATCTCTTTCTGTTGGGGTCAGTAACTGACTGTCTCTTCCTCTTTCAGTGTCTAATTTATGTCATCCTTTAGGAGTAATTGATGTGAAGTGTTAGGGAAGGAGATCTGCCTCTATAGGCCTTCTGGACTCCAATTCTATTTGAAATTATCTTTAGTAATTTTTACCCTGTAAGTCTTTGTTGTACCAAGTCATTAGAGGAGGGAGTAGAGCAGAAGTGGCTTGTGTGGGTAATATGGACAAAGTGTGTATGATAATATCAACACTTGACAGTTTAGCCTTAACAATTTTTCATCCATGCATTGGCATGACATGATTTTAACAATATTTTTTGTTATGTCAGTCAGGAGGGGCAAGATGGCAGTGGAGTAGAAGGATAGGTCAGACACGTCCTCCCAAAACCAAACTGGAAATAAACCTAAAGAGGGGAGCAATTACCTGAAATAATTGAGGACTACCTAAAAAAGAGGCTTTTAACCACCTCAAGACCACTAGGAAGGACAGGACCAATTAAGAGGCTAGCCCTGTACACATGGGCCATGGGCCACAGTGGTAGCAAGGATGTGGAAGCTTTCCCCTTGGGAGGGGAGAAGCCAGGTCCAAAAACAAGGCTCCCAGGCACGGAGCACCAGTGCTGGGATTAGCCCACCATGCAGCATCCAGCATTGAAAAGCAGTATGGTTTTTCTCTGCTGGGGACAGACGAAAACTGCTGGAGACAAAGCCACTATTTTTTAAAACTCTTAAAAGGGCCAAAGCACATGTTTTGTGTTTGCAACAACTCACCTTGGGCCCCAGTGAAGGGGAGGCGGCATGGACTACAGACACTCTAGGAGAGTCTGGAGTGGGAAGCACTGGGGAAGGATGTAGGGGAGCAGCTGAGGGGCTTTTGGTGCCAGGATACACCTGGATTCTGCACAACCATCTTGCTTGAGAAGAGCAAGCTCCTCCCATGGTGAAAGCAATTACTTTACCTTGTGGGATATTGTTGGCTGCATTCCCTCTCTGGAAGCCTGCTTGATCCGCTCTGCATCTTTGTTTCCCTTTTTAACTGGTTTGTTTGGGTTTTTGCTTTGTTTTGTGTGTTTTTTTTTCTTTTATTCTTTCTTTTCTCCCATCTTGCATCTTAACTCCTACTGAGGAGACAGCAACTGAAGGGGTTTCAGAGACTGGCTGTAGAGCAAAACCATATCATATACTCTTCCAAGAAACAGATGGCACACCCCCTTCATGGGAGAACCACAGGAAAACTCTCCTAGGTTCTGGAAGACCCAAAACTTGGACTCTGGAGGCCCGACCCATTAGCTTAGTAGGGCCTCACTCTTCTGAGTAGAGAAAAATAATCCCAAATAGATTCAGACTAGTGTCATGGGGACAGGCAAATATACCCACCATCTTCCCTGAAGTCTGAAAGGCATGTGCCTTGGGAGATCCAGGAGTCCTATCCCCCCAATTCCACCAGAAGCCCTGTAAGAAAAAGGTTTACAACTAATCTGAAGATGACAGCTACCAACAGAGATAGGCAGAGATGGATCTTGTGGTGACTTGTGTTGTTTGCTGACACACTCCTGGACCCAGTGCTGACAAAACCCAGCTTTACTGAGCAGTTTGGCCCATCCTGGGAAAAGCCAAGTTGGAATCAGCCAAAATCTGCAAATCACTTGTAGCTTTAAACAGGCTGCCAAGGGCTAAATGGTGATAGCATCTGACATTGGCTTACACCATCCTTAGACATATGAGAGCCATATTGAAGGGAGAACCCAGAAAGCAAGCACTAAACTCTGCTGAGATGAATCTCACTTTGTTCTTTTAATTATTTTCATTATTATTCTTTTTCATATCCTTGTTATTATTTGTATTCTTTTTTTTCTATTTTTGGTATTCTATGTTTCTCTCATATTCTAATTTTACTCTTACCTTTGATTACTCTATTGATCCTTTCTACTTTCCTTTTCCTATTTTTTTATTCTTTCTCTTTCTTTGTCTCTTTTTTCCCCATTTTCATCTTACAATTCATTAGTTGTATCATTTCTCATCCTATTTCTACTTTCATAAACAATTTTCTTTCCTTTGGTCTTCTCTTATTCTCTTTTTAATTTTTTTCTCCCCTGTCTCTACTATTTCATTTCTCTTCCCAATTTTATTGTTTTTTGCTATTTTGTCATTAATATTGTTGTTGTAGTTGGGGGGGTTGCATGTTTGTGTTTTGTGTTGTTTGACTTTGTTCTGTCAGCACCTACATACACAACAGTGTACAAAATGTGGAAGGGGTTGACCCTCACAGACAGACAGCCAAAGATTTTCAACCAATGAACAGTCAATAACAATCAGGGCACAAATATAACAAAGATTCTGCATAACCCGCACAAAGAGCCCTTCCAGAGAATCCAGATTAAGAGACCAGGAGAATGCACCACTGGATACCACAGAACTCCTAACACATAAGGCTGCCCCACAAGACAGAGTGTCAAAACAGATCTATCTAACACAGAAACAAATAAAAAAAAAAAGACAGTTGAAATTCAGAGAAAAAGAAACAACCTCCAATGAAATAAAAAGAAGATTCCCAAGAAAAATAACTAAATGAAATTGAGGTAAGAAAATTATCAAAATGCGGACTCTGGCCAAGATGGAAGCATAGGTAGACACACTGTGCCTCCTTGCACAACCAAAAGAAGGACAACAACAAATTTTAAAACAAAAAACAACCGGAACTGACAGAAAATCGAACTGTATGGAAGTCCGACAACCAAGGAACTAAAGAAGAAACTTTCATCCAGACCAATAGGAGGGGCGAGCCAGGCTGGGCAGCGGGGTGGCGGCTGGCGGATCGGGGAAAGGCATGGCCGGGAGAGGTGGCGGCTGCGGACTGGGCTTCCCACTCCCTCGTGTGGATAAACCGGGAGGAACAACTGGGGAGCGAGACAGACCCCGCAACCCAGAGTTCCAGCGCAGGGAAATAAAGCCTCAAAGCCTCTGATTGAAAGCTCCTGGGGGGGTTGTGGCGGCGGCAGCGGGAGAAACTTCCAGACTCACAGGAGAGTGCGTTGGAGAAAACTGGCAGAGAGTGGAGCAACCGCCATTGTTCCCTCTCGGTCCCCTCCCCCACAAACAGCGTCACTACGCAGCAGCAGCAGCAGCATGGGTTCCTCCGCCCTGGTGAACACCTAAGGCTCCGCCCCTTACTACCTAAAAGGTACGCCAAGACAACAAAAATGGCCCAAATGGGAGAACAGATCAAAGCTCCAGAAAAAATACAACTAAGTGACCAAGAGATAGCCAACCTATCAGATGCACAGTTCAAAACACTGGTAATCAGGATGCTCACAGACTTGGTTAAATTTGGCCACAAATTAGATGAACAAATGAAGGATACAATAAGGGAAATGAAGGAAAATGTACAGGGAACCAACAGTGATGGGAAGAAGAACGGGACTCAAATCAATGGTGTGGACCAGAAGAAAGAAATATTCAACCAGAACACAATGAAGAAACAAGAATTCAAAAAAACGAGGAGAGGCTTAGGAACCTCCAGGATGTCTTTAAGTGATCCAATATCCAAATCATAGGGGTGCCAGAAGGAGAAGAGGAAGACAAAGAAATTGAAAACTTATTTGAACAAATAATGAAGAACTTCCCCAATCTGGTAAAGGAAATAGACTTCCAAGGAGTCCAGGAAGCTCAGAGAGTCCCAAAGAAGTTGGACCCAAGGAGGAACACACCAAGGCACATCATAATTACATTACCCAAGATTAAAGATAAAGAGAGAATCTTAAAAGCAGCAAGGGAAAAGGAGATAGTAACCTACAAAGGAGTGCCCATCAGACTGTCAGCTGATTTCTCAAAAGAAACCTTACAGGCAAGAAGGGGCTGGCAAGAAGTATTCCAAG
>VMDR010026763.1:0-13866 GCA_007922815.1 Macrotus californicus
CATTTAACAGGTCAGTCTCCTAATACCATTTAATTCTCTGTTATGAAATTTTAAACTGGATTTCTCTTTCAGTAACCTGGACTAGTGCTTCCTAAATCTTAGTACATCTAAGAATCTCCTAGAATGACTATTAACACATAGATTGCTTCATTTCATCCCTACAGAGTTTGCTTCAGGAGGTGGTGCGGGGGTGCTCCACGAATCTGTACTAACTAGTTTCCAGATAATGCTGGTGCTGCTGGGCTCTAACGTTCTCTCTGAGTAGCACTAACCTGGGCTACGTCCTTAAGCCATTTCTATAGTGAAAAGGTGCTGTTTTCTTTTCTCTTGAATATTTAAGAATCTTTTTCTTTTACTATTACAAATTAAAGACAATTTAACTATATTGACCTTTCTTGGGTACACTCCCAATCTGTTCCAAGCAAATTTTGTAGATTTTATAGCAACAGCTCATACGTTATAGCGTGACAGAGAAAACAAAAACAAAAACAGGCCTCCTGAGTTCTGCCCTTTGGTAAAGTAAATTGTTTTCTCTGCCTGTGTGTTTGAAGAATTTTTTTTTATTCTGTAATTTAAAAAAGAAATTGTCAAGTTGTAATGGTATGGAACCATTTTCATTGTTTCCTTGGAGACTGGAAAGTCATTTCAATTTGCATACTGAGGGTTTTTGGTTTTATTTTATTATTTTAATCTTTGATTACTACTTCTGTTCTAATTGTTTCTACTTCAAGAACATCTATAATTCTTAGATTGGTTCTGGTGTTTAAGTCTTTGTTCTCTGTCTTCTATATTTTAATCTTCTCTATTTCATTAATTTAATTTTATAGTATTCTTCTTTTTATTTTGACAGAATTTGCCAATTTTTCTTCTATACTAGTGCTTTTTTTCAGTGCTGATTTTATGTCAGCTTCTAGCACAAATTTTAATTCTGTCATGGCATTCTGATTTCTTTACTATGTTTTCTTGACCAATGGGTGGCCTTTTCTAACCAATCCTACTTTATTTTAATCTAAGCTTATTCTCTCATTTCTCTTTCTGTTTCCTAAGGTTATTGTGGATAATAAACTTCTATAATTTGTTTTCATATGCCTAAGCAAATCATCCTGGGAAGTCAACTTTTACTCTGAATCTCTGAGATACAGTTTTCTTTGTCTTGTCCATCATGATTTTTTACTTTTTAGTTTATCATGAAAGAATCAGTGTTTGCCAAGCCCCTGCACCTGGATCATAAGTGGTTTGCAGAATTTACATCCCAGTTTGCAGCCTCTTGCAGTTTTTCCATCTGGTGGATAGTCCTGGATATACAAAGAATCACTTCCTAGTACCAGTGCCTGGATCTGTGTCCTATCGGAATATGAAAAACAATCACCCCTGGGCCCACTTCACCTTCAGCATAGCTATAGTGCTTTAACTTTGACAGATACTGACAAATACACTCCAAAAATATACTGTCCCATGTAGTAGGCAGAACAATGCCCCACCAAGATGTCTACAGCTTAATCCCTAGAATCTGTGAATAGATTAGTTTACATGGTGAAGGAAAATAAAGGTAGCAGATAGAATTAAAGTTGCTAATCACCTGATCTTAAAATAAGAACATTATTCTCTATTACTTAGGTGGGCTCCACGTTACCACAGGGGCCCTTAAATGTGAAGGGACATAGAAGAGTTGGAGTCGAAACGAGGCAATCTGAGAAAGCCTTGACTGGCCACCACTGCGTCTGAACACGGCAGACAGCCCCAAGCCAAGAAGTGCAGGCAACATCTAACAGCGGGAAAAAGCCAGGAAACACCCTCCCCTAGAGACCTCAGGAATCAATTCAGCCTGGCCGTTACCTTGATTATATCCCAGGGATATCCATTCTAGACGTCTGCCCTCCAGAACTTTAAGATACTAAAACAACTTGGTCGTTTTAAGCCACATTTGTGAAATTACAGCAGTCATAGGAAACTAATACATGACCATCTCCTTGGCCAACCACTATTTGCATTCTCCATGTAAATGTAGGAAAAGTAATTTTTATTAAATTCGTGTTTCAAAAAAAACACACAATGTAGAGCAGTTTTTGCTCGTTTTTGGAATTAACCTCTGCATGTTTCAGAACCAAGAAAAAGTGGCCAAAGGGTTACAGGTCTTTCCTCCTTCTAGGCACAGCTCAAGGGAACCACCAGTTGAAACTGTTCATTCTAGTTCCACTAAACTTGCAGTTAGTAGAATCCTCTAAAGGAACCTAAAATAGGTTGACTATAAGAACTAGTGTTTGATCATATATATAAAGCTATAGCTATAACTATATATACACACACACACATACACATATTCAATTTCATGTACTCTTCAGTTCCTCTTGGGGTGAGGTGCTAATTTTCCTGACTCACTGCCTTGTGAATGAATGCAAACTTAATAAGTTGTATCTTATAAAGAGGGCATATATTTTTTATCTTTAAGAATTCTTTTTCCCTTAAACAGGTCAAACCATGGCCTCTTTGAATTTTGTGTACTACTGCTTCTCCTTGTGGGAGGATCACATTTTAAGATGTTTCTATCTTGATAGGAGGTTAGCAGGAGCAACATTTCCATATGTTCTGATTTGCCCAAGTAAGTGTTTCTCTATGCACTAGTCTCTGGAAATCACTCTGTTTGCCCAAGATTTAACTCAGGAGACTAAAGTCATGAGTAAATATTAAGAGAGGATTGACAAAAGCATATTAAGTTCCAAGAATAAACTATACTTTCCTAAAAGAAACACATTATTACAAAGTTAACACCACTTTCCCTTTTACCTCCTTCCCTCCTCCCCCTACTGGAGGCCAAGTGGCAGCCAGTACTCTTCTCTTAACCCAGTCCTACAAACTTCCTGCACAGAGGATAAAGGGCCAAAGCACACCACGGTTTAATAAAGGGCACAAACACATGAGCACCCACAAATTCTGTACCACAGGCCATCACGCTTCTCAGTGCTCCTCATACAAGGATCATCTATGCCTGCATGCTGGAGGCAACTGGATGCACAGTCCTTTAGCTGGGACAGCAATGAATGGGGAGAAGGGTCCTCTACCATTAGTCTGCAATATAGGGCCTAACATTTCCACCATTAAAGTCATCAAATGGGATAAAGCCTTTATATCTCCAGGAGGATTAAGTCAAAACATAGATAGGTACACCTAGGAGGAGAGCCATTAGTCTTTGTCAGATAGGGATGATTACTTGACAGCTTAATAGAGCAGCAAATACTGAGGAAATTAAGCAGGTTAATTTGGGAAGGACTAGAAGGGAAATATGAGAACCATGAGGACATAGGTTGGCAACATTAAGATGCTGAATTTTCTCTGGGCATGACCCTGTCCTAGAGCTGATATAGATAAAGCATATCTATATTCTGGGGAGCCATCTCATCAGAATATAGATATTCTCTCGCCGTGTTAGCCACTGCAAACCCATTATGAAAGAAAATGAAAAGCATCATAACTCTAAAAACAAGTAAATGTTTTCATTTTTATGGAAGCTTATGAAACAAGTGGTTAAGAGCATGGGCTCTGAAGGAAACTGTGAAGTTCACATCTTGGCCTTGCCCCTCACAGGAATGCTACACAACTTCTTTTTCCTCAATTCTCATTTGTAAGTCTCAGCTATGACAGTACACGTAAAGCTCCAAGCACAATGCCTAACCTCTAACAAGAGTGGAATATAACTGCTGCTGCTGTTGCTGCTAGGGAGAGGCTGCAAAGCTTTCTGGACAAGAACAGAGACACTGAAACAAAACTCTCCAGGCTCTGCCATTTCATAGGTGGTCTTGGGTAACTTATGTAACTTCTCTGTGCCTCACTTTCCTCATCTATAACATGAGGGTAACAATAACCATATCAGGATTGATTAAAGGATTAAATGAGTTGACATTTGAAAAATGTTTAGAAGAGTGTCTGGCACATAATCTGTTGGAAAAATTATTCAGCTCTATTCAGTTTTAAAGCTGATCATTGAAAACCAAGGGCTCTGTAGTGGTGCTCTGGAGGTTCCATGTGGTTGAGTGAAGATGAAGTCATGGCACGGTCCCCCTCTCTATTCAAACCTGAGTAACTCTATTTTACATAGTGAGATTTTGAACAAGATTTTCTGCAAGTAAGTGGTCCTTTGTTTTAAAAAAAGCAAAAAAGAAGGAAGGAAGGGAGCAGGGAGGGGTGGGAAAGGGTAGTAGCAAAAGGAAGAGAAGTAGGGGAGGGAGGGAAAGAAGGAAGGAAAAAAACAAACCATGCTTTGTTTACAATGTGTCTTCTTATAAAATCTCTATGTCAGTCCAGTTTTTACAGGACATTGAGTGTTTTCATATACATTATCTAGAGGATTTAACCAGATCATTTTAAAGGTTCCTCCTAGATAGAAAATTATCTGCTTGTGTCTTGAAAAGTGAACTTCAGTAAATCCAGATTTTAACAACACAACTTCTGAAACTTCTTAAGGTAAATAAAGATCTCAATAAGTCTAATTTAACACGCAAACCATGAATATTCACCACAATCAAATGAATAATAAATCACCCCTGAGTTCAAGTGCTTGCCATGCAAAATTGCCTATTTCCTAGATCACTCAGATATCCGTTTTTAAATTGCTTTTTATTATTTTTGCACTGGCAATGGTTGCTCTTCAAAGTAACTTAGAAAATGTGCCATCTTCAGCAATAAGGAGAAAAAAAGAAAAGAGGAAATCGAAATATGGCACCATTAACAAAAGGAAGGAGAGAGTCCACGGATCAGAGGGCTGGGCTCTGAAAGACAGTTTTAAAATGTCACCAGACAAAATTTATGATATAAAAGGAAATGTGCCTTAGTCATTCTGAGTATTGTTATCTACATGAATAATAAATCAAAAGGCTCTTTATCCATTTATGCCTGAACATTATGACCTTAGACAGGTTGGCAATATAATTTCCTCCAACTGATATCAATGAAACAGAAACCCAGTGAAAATATCACTGGATTAGCCCCACCATCTGGAAAACCAGTGAGGGTTGGGAGAACAAACATTTTGAGGGGAGAGCATTAAAAAATATAAATATTTATGGCACCTTTAAATCAGTGAACTCATTAAGGTTTCTTTTAAAGATTTTAAATGACTATCTTTTAGTCTTTGCTACATAAATAACTCAAGTACCTCAAGCTTAATTGGGTTGTCTCATAATTGGATGGTGAGACCACTAGTATTTGCCCCCACATTGGGTTGAATTATTAATATTTTACCTTTATAGATATATGTGGCATGATTTTACTGATATAAAATTTAAAATATGAGAGACTTACAGTGATTAAAAGTCTGGTGATGACAAAATTATAAAGAAATGCAAGGCAATGATAATTGCACAGGATAGTATAGTAACTACGTCCAATGTGGTTATGTTACAGTAGGTAGTGGGCTATTATTAACAAGGAAGAAAGCAAAGGAAATTGGACATTGTTAAGCATAATCAACTGGAGAGCATAAGCCTGTTTGCTTCACCAGGAAACTACAGCTTCACACATTCCAGGTGAATCACAACATTGCTCCAACAAGGATTAACATCCCCACCTTTCCCCCTCTAGTACTGGGTTGTTGAAGAGAGCAGGGGGAGATAAGTACAAGTGTAAAAGAAGACAAAATGGCATGGGGGAGGTGCTGGATTATAGAGGCCTGTCAGTCTAACCTGGGAAGAGGACACATTGGCTAGAGGGTACACCCATCAGAAGCCCGTAAAAGCTTAGGAAGTTGATTGGTTATTTTGGAAAAGCTCCTGGTCTTTCCTAAACCCAAAATAATATAATCCCAGGGAACAAAAAAGAGCTCTCTCTCTTGCCTGGGAACCTGCCCTTACCACATGTTCTTGTGTATTCTCTCTCTATAACCACGTGACCCTAGCAGCTTTGTGGTGGATGGCTGCACAGATTCCAAATGTAGGAGCCTGGATACTGCAGCACAGCAACAGATTGCAGGTGGGAACACAAGCTAAGCTAGCCAGATGGTAAGAAAGGCTGGACAGGACTAAGCATTAATACAGCACAGAAACTCTAGACACTGACTTTTGTTTCAGCCTTGCTGAAGACATGGTTGGACTTTACCCATGGTGGAATGGATGGAAAAGGGACACAGGAGCAGCTTTCCACCTGAATAAATTTTGCCACACTACAATCTCCTGTGCATGGATCAGTGAAATGCTCTCCTCTCAGTTCTGTGAAATAGCCCCATTTACCACTTACACTGGCAATAGTTAGAAAGAGGATTAAGATCAGGGATGTTTTTAGGGGACAACTGGACACTAAAAATACTATGTCTTGACATAGACAAACCTTCACATAGGTGTTCATCTATAATTACTCATTATACTGAACATACATGTCTTATGCACTTTTCCTATTTTAATTATATTTTACAATTTTATTTAAATAGAATATTCTATTCTGAGGTGACTCTTCAGTCTATTATATGGGATATACTGATAAAAAAAAAGTATTCATTGTTTATCTGAAAATGGAATTTAAGTGAGCATCCTGAATTTTATCTAACTATCTACTTACCTCAGAACAGGACAGTTAGATAGAAGATAGTGGAGAAATAAGTGAAAGCTACACTAACCTCCTCCCAGGATGAATCTGGAATTACAACTAAATTGAAGAGAAATCATCCACAATAATCAAATGAACATTAGCTGGAGAGAAGTGTTATAACTAAAGACAGATAGAAGAAACTACTTCACTACAATGAGACTGGTAGGGAGTGTAAGAGTCATGAGAGGGCTGGATTGGATTCCACAGGTGGCAGCTAAAGTTCTGGAAGGATATTTCAGCAGGTGCAGTTATCCCTGATAAGTGTGGGGTCTAAACCCCAAGCTAGGTTCTCCAGCCTACAGCACCAGAGCCAGAAAGGAACCCAGATAGTACTTAGCTATGAAAAGTGGCAGGGTTTCTGTCTGCCAGAGAGAGTCAGCTGGAGATGTAGAGAGCCTCTTAAAGGGTCAACACACAAAATTTTGTTTTGCAACCACTTACCCTGGGCTCTGGCAGAGGGAGGGTAGAGTGGACTAGAAACGCTTGAGGAGAGTCTGGGTATGGTAGCTCTGGGGAGAGACCTGAAGGAACAGCTTCCAGGGTCCCTATCCTGAGTCATCCTCCATATTGCAGAAGCTATCTTCCTCAGGCAGAGGAATTCCCTCCAAGTGGCATCAGCCTGAAGGGAAGCAACAGCCCCCACTGAAGTAATTATGCTGCCCCACCATGTGGTGCTTAAGCTAGGCTGCTGATTACATCTTGAAGTTATATCACTGATTAGTGTAATAACTAAGGGAGAAATATAAAGAAGCACCCAAAATGGGAAGACAAAAAAAACAGACCCCTATTGAAAGAACAAGAGAATTCTCCAGAAGAAGAACTAGAGGAAATGGAGGTAAGCAATTGATCAGACAGAAAGTTTAGAGTAAAGATTATAAGGATACTCAACAGTATTAAAAAAGACATAGAAACCATTAAAAAGGACCAGTCAGAAATAAAGAATGTAATATCTGAAATAAATAATACACTGGAAGGGATAAACAGTAGATTATATGAAGCAGTGGCTCAAATCAGTGTTTTGGAAGACAAGGTAGAAAAAAATACACAGGCAGAGCAGCAAAAAGAAAAAAAAATTAAAAATGAAGAGAGCTTAAGAAACATTTTGGACAACATGAAGAATAACATCTGCATCATGGGAATACCAGAAGGAAAAGAGAGTGAGCAAGGGATTACAAACCTATTTGAGAAATAATCCCTAAATACTTCCCTAATCTGGTGAAGAAAAGTTACACAAGTCCAGGAAGCTCAGAGAGTCCCAAACAAGTTGAACCCCAAAGAGGCCTACCCGGAGATACATCATAATTAAAATGACAAGGCTTAAAGATAAGGAGAGGATCCTAAAACCCACAAGAGAAAAGCAGGCAGTTACTTACAAGGGAGCACCAATTAGACTGTCATCTGATTTATCAACAGAAATATTTCGGGCCAGAAGGGAGTGGAATGAAATATTCAAGGTGATGAAAAGCAAGGACCTACAACCAAGGCTACTTTACCTAGCAAGGCTGGCATTTAAACTCAAAAGAGAAATAAGGAGCTTCCCAGAAAAAAAAAAGGCTAAAGGAAATTGTTAACACCAAACCAATCCTGCAACAAATGTTAAAGTGTTTGCTTTAAGAAGAAAAACAAGAAAAAGGGAAAACAAAAAATAGTAAAATATTCTAAGAATAAAATGACATAAATATGTATCTATCAACAATCACCTTAAATGTAAACAGCTTAAATACTCCAACCAAAAGACATAGAGTAGCTGAATGTATAAGAAAACAAGACTCATATATATGCTGCCTACAAGAGATCCATCTCAGATCTAAAGATACACACAGACTAAAAGTAAAGGGATGGAAAAAAATATTTCATGCAAATGGAAAAGGAAAAAAGGGTTGGGGTAGCAGTACTTATATCCAACAAATTAGACTTTAAAACCAAGGCTATAGTAAGAGACAAAGAAGGACACTACATAATGATAAAGAGAACAATCCAACAAGAGGATATAACCCTAGTAAACATTTACACACCCAACACAAGAGCACCTAAACATGTGAAGCAAATCTTGATGGACATAAAAGGAGACATCAACAGAAATAAAGTCAAAGTCAGGGATTTTAACACACCATTGCCTTCAATGGATAGATCTCTCAGACGACAGTAAATCAACAAGGAGATGGCAGCCTTGAACAACACACTAGATCAAATGGATTTAACTGATATCTTCAGAGAATTTCCCCCAAAGCAGCAAAATATATATACTTTTTGAGTACACATGGAACATTTTCTAGGATACACCACATGTTAAGACACAAAAAAATCTCAGTAAATGTAAGATTGAAATCATATCAAGCATCTTCTCTGACTACATTGCTATAAATTAGAAATCAATCACAAGAAGAACACTGAAAAATATACAACAGCATGGAAGTTAAATAACATGTTATTAAACAATGGGTCAACAATAAGATCAAGGAAGAAGTCATAACATAGTTTGAAACAAATAAAAATAGGGACACAACAATCCAAAATCTGTGGGACACTGGAAAAGCAATCCTAAGAGGGAAATTCAAAGCATTACAAGCCTATCTCAAAAAACAAGAAAAAGTTCAAATAAATGATCTAACTTCACACTTAAAAGAACTTGAAAAAGAACAACAAAGCCCAAAGTGAGCAGAACAAAGGAAATAATAAAGATCAGAGCAGAAATAGTTGAACGAGAGTCTAAAAAATGATACAAAACATCAATGAATCCAAGAGCTGGTTCTTTCAAAATACAAACAAGATTGGCAAACCTTTAACCAGATTCATCAAGAAAAAAAGAGAAAGGACCCAAATAAATCAAATTAGAAATGAAAGAGAAAAAATAACAACAGACACCAAAGAAGTACAAAGGATTGTAAGAAAATATTATGAACAACTATATACCAACAAACTGGACAACCTGGATAAAATGGACAAATTCCTAGAAACATATAATCTTCCAAACTAAATTAGGAAGTATCAGAGAATCTGAATAGACAGATTATACCTACTGAAATTGAAGTAATCAAAAAACTTCCAACACACAAAAGCCCTGGACTAGATGGTTTCACAGGTGAATTTTATCAAACATTCCGAGAAGAACTAAAACCTCTCCTTCTCAAACTATTTTATAAAATTCAAGAGAAGTGAAGGCTCCCAAATCATTTTTTTTAGGTTAGCATTATCCTAATTCCAAAACCAGACAAAGATACTGCAAAGAAAGAAAATTATAGGCCAATATCACTGATGAACATAGATGCTAAAGTCCTCAACAAAATAAGAGCAAACTGAATACATCAGTGCATCAAAAAGATCATACATCACAATCAAGTGGGATTTATTCCAGGAATGCAAGGTTGGTACAACATTCCCAAATCAATAAATGTAATTGACCACACAAACAAAATGAAAGATACAAACTACATGATCATATCAATACATGCAGAAAAAAGCATTTGATGAAATCCAGCATCCATTTATGACAAAAACTCTCAGCAAAGTCAGATTAGAGGGGACATATCTAAACATAATAAAGGCCATATATGACAAACACATTGCCAGCATCATACTCAATGGGAAAAAACTACAAAACTTCCCTTTGAGATGGGGAACAAGACAAGGAAATCTGCTTTCACCTTTCTTTTTCAACATAGCACTGGAAGTCCTAGCCACAGCAATCAGACAAGAAGAAATAAAAGGCATCTGAATTGGAAAGGAAGAACTAAAACTGTATTTATTTGCAGGTGACATGATATCACACATAGAGAACCCCAAAGATTCCACCAAGAAACTACTAGAACCAGTAATGAATTCAGCAAAGTAGCAAATTAATATCCAGAAATTATTTGCATTTGTATATGCCAATAAAGAACTAACAGAAAGGGAAATTAAGAAAACAATCTCATTCACAATTGCCATCAAAAGAATAAAATACCTAGGAATAAACCTAAGCAAGTATGTAAAAGACTTGTACTCAGGAAATTATAAGAAAATGAAGAAAGAAATAGAAGAAGATACAAATAAGTGGAAGCACATACTATGTTCATGGATAGGAGGAATTAACATCATTAAAATGTCCATACTACCCAGAGCAATCTGTAGATTCAACACAATTCCTATCAAGATTACAATGATGTATTTTGCAAAACTGAACAAATATTTCCAAAATGTATATGTAACCACAAAAGGCCCTGCATAGCAATGGGGGTCCTGAGAAAGAAGAACAAAGTTGGAGGAATCATGCTGCCTAACATCAAATTATAACATAAGGCCATAGAAATCAGTACAGCATGGCACTGACATAAAAACAGACACACAGATCAATGGAACAGAACAGAGCCCAGAAAGAAACCCACACCTTTACAGTCAATTAATACTTGACAGAGGAATCAAGCACATACAATGGGCTAAAGATACTTTTTTCAATAAATGGTGTTAGGAAAATTGGACAGATACATGCAAAAAAAATGAAGCCAGACCACCTTTTTACCACACACAAGAACAAATTCAACATGGATCAAAGACTAAAAGGTTAGACCTAAAACCATAAAAATAATACAAGAAAACATAAGCAGCAAATCTCTGACATTGCTCATAGCAATATTTTATCAAATATATCTCCCCAGGCAAGGGAAACAAAGAAAAATAAACAAATGGGACTACATCAAACTGAAAACTTTTTGCACAGCAAAGGAAATCATCAACAAAATAAAAAGACAACCCACTGAGTGGGAAAACATATTATCCAATACATCTGATAAGGAGTTAATATTCAAAGTTTATAAAGAACTTACAAAACTCAGCACCCAAAAAACAAACACCCCAGTTAAAAAATGGGCAAAGGACCTGAATAGACACTTCTACAAAATGGACATACTGAGAGACATATAAAAAGATGTTCAAAGTTACCAAGCATCAGAGAAATGCAAATTAAAACCACAATGAGATACTACCTCACACTTGTCAGAATGACCACCATCAATGAATTAACAAACAACAAGTACTGGTGAGGATGTGGAGAAAGGATACACTTTTTCACTGTTGGTGGGAATACAGATGGGTGCAGCCACTGTGGCAAAAAAATTTTTTACCTCAAAAAATTAAAAATGAATTTGCCTTTTGATCCAGCAATCCCACTTCTGGGAATATATGTGAAG
Organism: Macrotus californicus; assembly: GCA_007922815.1. NCBI lineage: Eukaryota > Metazoa > Chordata > Mammalia > Chiroptera > Phyllostomidae > Macrotus > Macrotus californicus. Next base: position 11,739 of record VMDR010026763.1, read on the forward strand.
GAACTCAAAACACTAATTTGAAAGAACATAAGTGAGCCTATGTTCACTGTAGTGTTATGTACAAGATACAAGATATGGAAGCAGCCCAAGTGTCCATCAGTAGATGAGTGGATAAAAGAACTATGAGACATTTATACAATGGAATTCTACTCAGCTATCAAAAAGAAGAAAGTTTTACACTTTGCAACACTACAGATGGATCTGGGGAAAATTATACTAAGTGCAATAAGCCAGTCAGAGAAAGACAAATACCATATGATCTCACTCACACGTGGAATCCAATGAACGAACTGAACTAAGAAGGAAAATGGGGACAGACTCATTGATGGAGAGCAGAATGACATCTGGGGGAGGGGTGGTGAGGGGATTGAGCAAAAAGGAAAAAGGACTATGGACCTAGACAACAGTGTAGTGATTGTAGGGGTGAGGGTGGAGGGAGGTATAAGGGTACTAAACGGCAATGGAAAAAAATACAATAAAAATGATCTTTTTTTAAAAAAGAGCAGAGCAGTTTGATTGCAAATATTTTTATTTAAAAAGACAGGAAAAATATTAGCACAGATACTATATATTCTTATAAGTCTTAGTTATGGCTGTTTACATTCTATTAAAATGATAAATTTGTGACTCATGGTTTGTGACCCTCCCCTGGGGTTCTTGTGCCCAAAAAGTATAAACAAAAGTAGGCTACTTAGGTGCAAATTATTTGCTTACAGGAAGGCAAAGAAGCTGACCTTCATAAATATAGCCATGCACAAGAAAAGCAGAGTTTCAAGTCATAAACAAATCTGAAAAACTTTTTAATTTGTTCTCTTTTTTAAGCACTGATTTGCCTTTTATTGTGTGCATTGTTTGCACAGGAAAAGAAAAGATAATCAAATAGGAAAAATGAATGCTATACTGCTCTCTTATACAAGAAGAACACTCTGAAAGATAATTATGGATCAGAGCTTTAAAAAATATCCTGAATGGCCTTGGCCAGGTTGTTCAGTTGGTTAGAGTCATCCTGATATGCCAGATTTGCAGGTTCGAGCCCCAGTCGGGGCACATACAAGAATCAACCAATGAATACATAAATAAGTGGAACAATAAATCAATATCTCTCATCAGTTAAAAAAGTTATCCTGAATTGCCTGCAGAAATAGAGAGAAGAATTCAATTAAATTATTAGTAAGTTATATAATATCTAATCACTGGGGTATACATCTAAACTAATATAACATTGTATGTCAAAAGTAACTGAAAAATCAAAAATGATTTAAAATAGGAAAAAGAAAAGAAACTATTCATAAATTTTTTTCCTAAAAAAATTATTTGTAAAAGCCAGAGTCTTTTTTTTCTACCTATCTGCTACTTGAGATGGGATGACCTTTCAAGTAGTCGCTTGCCATTCTCAAAGCAAACTCTAAATAAAGAAGTGGACTGCGGCTTTTTTCTCCCTCTGCACCGGGTTCAGCCTAGATAATGCATTTGTACCGATGTTCTACACCACTCAAAAGAATGCAGATTTGGCTTCTGAGACATAAAAGAGGCATTTTAGGAATATCAATCAGGCTTGGTCCCATGCCTTCGGTCATGACATGTGCTGGCTATCAGAAAGGTATGCTGCTTGAGAGATAAGTGTTTGGGTACAAGCTGCATGAAGTAATTCACTCCCTGTGGAAAACTGGAAACCCTGGCCCCAAACAAATGAGAAAAAGTAAATGTGTGTGAAATGTGGGAAGAATCCTTTGTTAAGGTGCCTGTGGCAGGAGAGCTAATTCAAAAAGGTCAGATATTTAAGTAACAATAGATGCAAAACAGACCTTCCAAAGGCCTCTATTACAAACAGGCTATACTATGATACTATTAATAATAAGCAGTATTTCTTCACTAAGTGTGTATACTTTTTACCTTTCTTCACTAAGTTTATATACTTCTTAACTTTGTTTTACTATTCCACGTTCCCTCTTAATTTTTACAGTATTTCCAATATGGTCTTTGTGTCTTTTTTTTGGTCTGGATGTTTTCTAAATGACTCAATATATTTTTCCTGATAAAAGTACAGAAAGTATGTTTTAAAAAATACAGAAATATATAGAAGAATCTATTACCACATTACCCAGAGAAAACTACTGCTAAGTATGGT
>VMDR010026764.1:0-13866 GCA_007922815.1 Macrotus californicus
AATGTGCAAAATCAATAAAATATATAGTAGCACTGTATGTATAATGTTTAGAAACATAAAGGTGATTACCAGAAAACACAAGACTGGTTGTAGAAGGGGTATAGGAGGCATGGGACTATCATTAAGAACTCTTTTAGAAATAGACAGGGGGAGGTTAAGAATAGTATAGGAAATGTAGAAGCCAAAGAACTTATATATATGACCCATGAACATGAACTAAAGAGGGGGAATGTGGGTGGGAGGGGGTGCGCAGGGTGGAGGGGAATAAAGGGGGGTAAATGGGACAACTGTAATAGCATAATCAATAAAATATATTTAAAAATATGTATGTATGCTTTATGTAGATAAACATAAAAAAACCCTCAGTTCTCTCTCAGTCTCCCCCCCCCTCTCTCTATCTCTATCTCTGTCTATCTGCCTCCCTTCCTCCATCCCTCCCAGAAAGTTTTCTGTGATTCAGTCACTGATCATCACAGATTCAACCACAAAACACAGAAAACGATGAACACCCATTTTCTCACTTCTCCCAAGAAAGGTTCGTAACTGGTACCATTTCATATGCATGAATAAGAAGTTAACTCATTATATTTAATGACTACCTTAGGTTATTAGAACTTTATTCTGTTCCTGAATATGGGGAGAAAGTCTACACTTGGGCTGTGTTAACACAACTCATACTTTTGATCATTTGTACAGAGTATCTCTTCCCATTATACTCAGGATACCTTTATCACACTGCTTATACTAATATTTTCTAATTCTTTGCTCCAAAGTGCTTTTTCTCTTTTTGCTTTTCTTGAAAGCAGGACTTTATCTTATTTATCACTGGATTCACAATGCCAAAATATTATCTGATATTTAATACACAATTGATGGATCTTGATTTAATTGTGTTAATTAGCCTGTAGATATGTATCTTAGAAGACTGAATTGTCTGCACCAATGTGGCGGAGCATTTAAAAGCCAAGTTATTGTTCCAACTTACCCACTCACCAGCTGTTTGCACTTGGAAAAGTTGTTTTGATTCTCTAAGCCTCATTTTATCACTTACTCAGTGGTGATAATAATATATTAGCTGAACATCTCATGGGACTGTTGCTAATATCTGGAGGTAGATGAAGGTGACAATATTTAGTGATGATCTATATATAGGTGAAGGGATTGTATGTATGATGTTAATAATGATTATTTCCAGCACCTAAGAGCTGAGAGCTCAGGACTTCTTACAAATCTCATGGTCATGCCTGCACAGCAAGGCTTGTCTTCCAAACTCAGTGAAGTGTTCAAGCTTGCAAAGATGATCAGAGTTAGCCAGAACTCCCAGCATGGAAGCCTTAATAAAATGAGGGGGGTGGGTCACCACTTAAAGAAATTCATAAGAGGCTTTTTTGTCCATGGATCCTGCATATGCTGAATATACACTGCAGTCTCCAGATTTATTGACAAGATATCAGAAAATGGTGAGCTGCCGACAGATCTAATAAAAGTTGGACAGCCCTGTGCTCAAATAACTCCCATTGCAGGCCAGCAAAATGAATAATGTGTGTGTGTGTTGTGTAAACAAACTTTACCCAAAATAACTCTAAAAGCTGCTCATCTTCTGACTTGCCTCCTCACCATCAGGAAATGAGAAATGAAAATATTTAAAAACTGGCAGAGGGATGGGATCTGGGTGGCAAACCAATATTCTCCATTAAAGCCCAAGATTTAAAGATCCATTTATCAAAACCTTTGGTGTGTGCCCAAGTCTCCCCGAATTAATGCATGCATGCATATGAAAATCAATGTTTCCTGCCCATATAAACACTGCAGCTTTGAATCAATCTCTCAAAGCCGAAGAGGGTTAAATATTTAAACAAGCTGTGTATTGAAATACATTTTTAATGCCGTGAAGTCATTCTGATGAAAGATTACTCAGGAGCCTTCATTAGCGAGTGTAGAGAGTAATGTGGTATTATCAGAACAGATGGCCCACTGTCTGTGGGCTCTGCCCCACCTCAGGGCAGATTCAAATACTACTCCTCAAGTCAGCTGTTGTTAGCCAGTGGCCTGAATGGATGGCTGCCTACACGCCACACATCCCTGCGTGACAGCTATGCTGGCTGCTGTCTCGGGAACATTTCCTTAAGGAGTCAAATGCTGCTTTGATTTCATTTGATTTGATTTCTTCGTAAGCCCTTCATGTTTCTGCTGCTTCTTTCGAGCAGAAGCAGTTGTTCAAGAATCCAAAGTGGATGAGCTGACCATTCTGCTGCTTGTTGTCCAATTACTGCTGTGTTACTCTCAAAAGTCTGCATGGAGTGTGATTTAAAACTACCCTCTTTTGTTACCTGTTTCTGATGAGGCATGCTAGTGAGTAGAAAGGCCACTTCACTGCACTTAAATTCAAAAGTCCTGAGCTATAGTTCTCATTACCTTGTTTCCTACCTGTGTAGTAGCTTTGGGATACTTGCCTAATTGCTCTGACCAGTTATTTCTATATGCAATTTCTGATGTTCCTTTCTTTTGTAGCTTTCTGTGACCAGATTCTAAGTCATGTGATCATAGAAAAAATCATAGAATATTAGTTATGCAAAGAGGACTGGGCTTAGAGACCAGCAGAGGTACCTAGTCTCCATGCATCTTTCCAAACTCCTTTGCCTCATTGCCCCTCAGTTTTGTTGTGTCTAAAATAAGATAAGAATGTCTGTTTTTTTACTGTATTGAGCATCTTGAAGGATATGTTAAAATACTTGAAAAATATCTGTTAAAATATATGTTTCCATTTGTGAGATCTAGAGATGAGAAAATGGGGGAGGTTCTGAGACAGGAGGTTTTCAGGTGTGGTCGATGTAATTGGTACATTTCAGAGCATCCTGGGAAATTTGTAAGCTAAAGATAAATCCTGTGCTGTCCCATCTAAATCAGATTAGCTAAGTGATTGTTCATTATTGCTCTTCAAGCCATTTTATTAAAGGGAATACATCATGAAAAGCATTCACCTGAGGCCAAATTTATTTGTGTACCAATCAAGTCAAAACAAGATGACATGTGGAGTACAATGGGACCATAAATGACGAGTACACATTTGATTTTGGACTTCAGTGATAAATAAAATTTAAAGGTACATATTGAGCCGATTAGACATTTTGGAATTTTTTTGTCTGTGTCTTATTTTTTTTTATTGCGGTGAAATTCACATAACATAAGGTATACAATTTGGTGGCAGTTAGTCAATTCACAATATTGTGCAACAGTCACCTGTATGTAATTCCAAACCATTTTCATCACCCCCAAAGGAGACTCCTACCCATTAAGCCATCATTCCCCATTCTTCTCCACAGTCCCTGGCAAACATTAAACTACTTTCTGTCTCTATGGACTTATCTATTCTGGATATTTCATATAAATGGAATCCTACAACAGGTGACCTATTGTGTCCGGCTTCTTTCACTTGGAGTACCTTATTATTGAAGGTGAAACTAGCTCCCCAAAGAATCACCATTCTGTCATTCCATCATTTCTGATATCCTTGGAATTTTCCAATGCTTAATGGACACCCTGTTCTCTAGGATTTCATTCTTTCCTCCCTAAAGAAATGCTTGACTGAATAATAGTAGATCGATTCTTGGGAAAACTTAAGGAAGTTCTAAATCACTTCAGCAGTTCAAGTGTCTTAGACAAATGATGCCCTGTACATCTGGAGATTTTGGCAATGGTGCAGTTCAACCCTGTCACTTTTTAGAGAAGGACTTTAAGGTCTGGTATTGTTTTCTTTGGCTACCGTAAGTCACATACAATCCTTAATGCACTTATTAAGAAAATAGTTCCTGTAAGAAGAGTCTGTAATGTGCTAGGGCCTAATGAAAGACATAGTCTCTTGCCTCAAAGTGCTTAGAATTCACTGGAAAAAAGACAAATAATCAGACACACTATAATAAGTGCTCTGAGTTAAGCACAGGCTACCAAGGCAGCATATCTGAAAGTACCTAAACCTACAAGAGGCAGTGGAGCAGTAATCCTTCTTTTATTCAAATTTACTATATTTATTGTACATAGATTTCATCTAGTTATAGTTTAAAATAAACAGTTCTGCATAGGCACATTAGTTGCATTCAATCCAACTGATTAGCTAATACGCATTTTGTTTACATTTCTAATGACAACTCTAATCATCCAAACTAATTCTTTTTAAAATTTTATCGAATTTATTTGGGTGACATTGATTAATAAAATTATATAGGTTTCAAGTAGAAAATTCTATAGTACATCATCTGTATATTGTACTGTGTGTTCACCACCCAAAGTCAAGTCTCCTTCCGTCACTGTTTACCCTCCCCCCCTTTACTATGAACTTTTCTAATTGTAAGTTGATATTGCTATTGGTGACAGGTATTCAGTAAAGAATAACTCTTTTCTCCTGGGAGAGAGAGAACACCAAGTAGCCACAATATTCTGTGGAAAAAACATGAGGAAAAAAAAGTTGGAGAGGATTTAAAAGGAACACTTGGCAGCTTTCCTTGTTCCAAGGCACACACAGCTTCCTTGTTACAACCCCACTAATTGGACAAGGATCAAATCATCTACCATGTGAGGAATTGAACAGACCTTTTGAATCATAGACTGATAGCTGCTATTTTCATTAGGTAAAGCCTATCATTCCCTCTGCTTGCTTATTAGCTATGGAAGCTGACGGCTATATATGTACAGCAGGGGCAGGCAGGTGCCAAGCCCCGCAGCCCTGTACTAGTTTGGCATGTTCAGAGTCCCCAGTTTCATTATTTCCTTTTTTTCTACAGCCTAACTAGTTTCTACATCCTGCTTATTAATTTCATTTCTACCCATGAGGCACTACAGCTATACTATAGGCATCCAACAATATGTCCCTACTGACAATGTCACCAATTTATCCTGGCTCCTTGTGATTCAGATGATTGAAACAATTGCTTCCTGGTCAAGATGGGATTCCTTCTGTTAAATCATAACAGTTAAGGGTCATGCATAGATTTGACCACTGAAGGTCAAGCCAATCCATGAATCCTATGGAATATTCCATGTGGTTTCTTTTTTGCTTTGTTTTCTCAATCCCTTATATATCTGTATGTCATGCCCTTGGAAATGTTTGATTTTTTCCCACCTCTCTGTCCCCAAATAAGCTTCAAGGTTTTTATAAAGTATTTCATAACCAACTACCCTCATGAGTTCCTTTACTCATCTGAACTACAATACTACATGCTCTCTGAAACACTCCTTTGTCACATAAAATACAGTATCACACTGTTAGCTAGGTGCTGGGGATGCACCAGGGAAGCCACAGTCTTTATCTTCTGACACCTAACCAGCACCTATGACTTTGAGAAAATGATTAATCTCTTTCAACTCTCATGGAAATAATACCTCCTCTACAAATTGTTGTGAGGACAAAATAAGATTGTGTGTGAAAGTCCTTTGTAAGTTTTAAATTGCTATATAAACACGAGGTATTGTTTTTATGATCTTACTTCCAATCATACCAGCTTTCATTCATTAGTCTTGGTGTATAAAGATCAGGATATTTTTTGTTGGTTTTAGCAGAGTGATTTGCACATAAAGATCGAGTTGATTGATTCATTTTTGCTTTCAGATTTATGATCCCAGGTCTAATAATATTTCAAAATCTTGGCAGTCCATGACTGAGGTTTTTAGTTTCCTTTCTCCTTAGTCCTTGCAAGTTCAAATGAAGTTGGTTCCCGTTATATGAAATTGTGGTCACTCAGACATGGAGCTAAAGGGGTCTGGGGTTAGGGACTGTGTTCTCCATATAATCTCATTATACTTTTCTCATAACTTTCCAGTTTAGCAAAGGCACCTTGGCCAGCTGTTCTTCACCAAGTTTTTATTTGATTCAACTGATTTTAAAGTACATTCTTCTCATTTTGATGTTAGAACTGTTAGCAAAAATATCTTTAAACACAAATAAGAAAGCAGAATAATAAGAGTAAGTAGTTAATTTTGAATGAATTATTTTTTATTTTTAAAAGGTATATCCCTATATGTTCTTCTATAAAATCTTTTGAGCATGTCTATAAATCAAAACATTCTAAAACTCATTTTATAGATGAGAAATCTAAGGCACCTCACTCCAAAATAATATTGTCCGCATGCTATTCCTCTTTACAGCGACAATATCTATAAATCTAATTTGGTTGAAGAAGCAATTATAAAATCAGTTGTGTGTATAATCTGTCCAAATGTCCCTACCTGAGACAGAGGACTGATATGACAGATGAGATACCTATGTGAGTAAAAGAAAGTAGTAGAAAGTGCTTTTCTTACTCCAAGCTACAGTAGGCACTATCTTCGCAGTTGTAGGGAGAGTCTAGACTTCAGGGTGTGCTCTGCAGCTGCAGGAAGAGGAAGTCAATGGGTTGTCATACTCCAAGTCAAACGTTGTACAGTGCAGGAGGGAAGATTACTGTATGAGTAAAAGCAAACAAACAAAAATTACCAGTTGCACTCTGACACCATGTTCTTTCATATGTGTTTTGTTAATCAAAAGAATTCTTTTACGCTTAATTCAGACACAGATTTTTATGAAAAACTCCCACACATGCGTAGAAAAGAAAATATAGGTAGCATTTGTTGGTTTTGGAGGTCCTTGATGCTATTCTAACTCTGACTTTTCTTAATTACTTCTCTACTTGGACATTGAGGCTCATGTGTTTGCAAATAATATTGTCTTCTATGCCATGAAGAGAAGTGATGAGTCAGCATTACTTAACAGTGCTATACATCTGCCTCTGGGGTTTTTGGTAAACTGCTATAACTCATTCTGCAAGTTATGGTGGGAGTGTTCATCCAATTTGACTGTTACAATAGCCACCCCCAACTGACAGTAGTTCATGTGCTTTTATGATCTCAGAGGTGTAAGATGTGGTGGGACAAATGGATTTTGTTTTCTATGAATATATGAAAACAGGACATGAATGTACAGTCAAGGATTAGAAAGTGGCATAAAAACAGATCTCCAGCAAATTCATTAGGATGTCATTGCATGGCTGGGTGTGGGATTAGGGATGACTTCTCTGTGCTCCCAGGGGCTGATGTAGTAGTTGGAATGAGAGAGTAAACTGGGGAGGACAACTGCATTTAGTAATCCAGGACTGGCCTTTCCTATTATTTAGACACTGGCCCTCCACAATTCCAATATGACTACTCAGAAAACAATAAATACAACATTGTTTAGAGGTGAGATCCAAACTGGGCGTTAAGCATCCTGGTGTGAATTGCGCCTCTGCCATTAACTTGTGAAACTTAACTACATTGACCCTTATTTTCCTCATCTGAAAATGGAAAGAACCTAGTAGCCTCCCTTTCATAATAGGGATTATTACTATTGGCTTTCATAGCAGTTATTCAGTGGCTGCTACATACAAGGTACTTAGATGGATTTAACCTCATCTGCCTTTAACCATAATCCTGTAGCAAAGGGCCCTCACATTACACATAAGAAATCTGAGTCACCAGGCCTAATTCAACTCACTAGTAAATAGCAAAGATAGAATTAAAGTCCAGACCTCCAGAATCAAAGTCCAGTTTTCTTTTATTATATCACATAAGAATAATTGGGAAAACAAAATAAAATGAAGGAAAATAGAGGAATAATGTCTTAACAATAATAATCACTTTATGTGTGGGAGACTTTCTATCTCGAATATTGTAGTTAAAGTCTTATTTCTTTGCTAGATGAGGAGATACACAAATTTTGATTTACTGAAGAACCTTATTTTTGTGCCCTTAGATTTTTTTGAAACTTAGATTAAATAGGAATCATATTGCAAGCCATTCCCAACAATGCTATATTTAGTAACACCTATGAGGCAAAGGATACATACACAAATAATCCAGCATGCTTAAATGAACATTCACTGAGCTCTTACCATGAACTTGGCTCTGTGTTCTGTGATTTTACATTTATCAGTTCATACCATGCTTGCAATGTTGCTGATGAGAAAATTGAAGCTTGGCAAGGTTACTCTCTTTGTCCAAATTCACACAGATTGGCTTTTAATCCACTTCTCATTCCATTCTCACTATCTGATACTTTTCCTGTGGAGTGGAAATCAGGGACAGTTAAATTCAGATTCCTGTTGTAGTACTACAAGTAACTATGTTTCTGTTGTGGGGCGGGGGGGGGGGGGGTCTGTCCTCTGAAGAGAATGCATAGGAATGTCGAGATGGCAGACAAGGATGTAGGCCTTTCTGATCTATTGACTACTTTACAAGCAAGGAGCACTAGCCATGTTTTTTGTTTGTTTGTTTGTTTGTTTGTTTTTTCCTAATTGAGCATCTTCTCCAGGAGAGAGGATTCTGAATAAAATTAAAACAACAACAATAAGTGCATCTGCAGAGACACACACTCAGTTGTGAGGGTTCTGAAGGAGCATCTGGAATGCTGAGGCTAGTCTCCTTTGAAACTCTTCTTGGATATTGGTTGGCTGGCTAGACAGTCTTCATCCAATTTACACAGAACTCCCTTTTCATCCTGTGTGACTTCCCCAGTCACAGAGTATAAATGAATGCATAAGTAAAGAGCCAACACTTTCCCTGGTTTATTGAGCACTGACTGTGTGCATGTCACTGCTATAGGACCTCTGGAGGGTCCAACAAACTTGTGGTCCTTGACCTTGATAGCTTTATAACTGCATAGGGAGGATGGATAAAGCATGGGGAACCTAGAGCAATGCAAGGCTAGACTTTAGCGTTGCTTTGGAAGCTAGAGGATGAGCTCTATGCAAGTTTAACAAAGACCAAATGACCATGGGCAGAAAGACAGAAATGGGTTCTTGGAAAAAGTGAGAATTAACCAAAATTCTCAAATTCTTGTTTCCATTGTCAAATTACCAGTATCTGGTAACCTCACCAATCCTATTAGGAAAATCTGTCTTCTTTGGGCTTCCCACACATTATTCCTATTCTCCTTTCCTGTCTACTGTCTATTTCCACTACTCCCTGGCTTTTCGTACTTCTTTCCCTGTACTTTTCCCTGTCTCCCTGGCCATTGACATAGTATGTTCCTCCATATTTTGTCTTTCTTGTGATCACTTTCTTTCCCCTTAATAATTTCTCTCTTCTTTTCAGATGCTGCTTTGTCCCTTGTGAATTAATGAATGTACTAACAATTGATACTTCTGAATTCAGGAAAAAATTTTGGGAATCCAAAATTTGGGTTGTCAAGCATCAAAGAACTGTATTGATCCTCTACCCAAATTATGTAAGGGGAACTTCTGACATAGAAGGACAATGCCTGTAAAATGGAGGTGTAAAAAGTGGAGATCCTAGCACAAGGGAGTAAACTGATATCAGCTAATCTCAACTTTCACCTTGGGCTCATGCTTGGTTATTTTAAGAAAGGAAGAAAAAAATCCCCTGCATATTGATTACCTACTATGTGCCAAGACTTGTCTTGGGTACTTTCAAACATTTAATTCTCCCAAGAGCCATCAAGGTGGATATTAGTGTCACCCAATTATAGATGGGGAAACTGAAGCTCAGAGAGTTTAAGTGTACCACCCAAGGTCATGCAACTCACAACAGCAGAGACTAGCTTCTGCCTCTCTGCCACTATTTCTAATATCAGCTTGATTCCTACATCCTTTCCCGCAAGGACCACTGCCACCAGAGCATCATCAAATACAGCAATCCTAACAGTTGTCTCAGGCTTGTAGTAAAGCTTTGATGTCCCTTTGTTGTTTAAGGCAGGACCCTAGGTGCCATGCTGAGGAGAGGACAGAAAAAGTCTCAGGCAGACCAGGTAGATACAGGGCTGGGGACTTGGTCACACAAGTATGGGCTGGAAGGTACAGGAAGTCGGCAGGTCAGAGGCCACTTTCCAGGGAAGTAAGCTAGGCGGGTAGATATCAAAAGCCCAAACAGTCAGAGTCAAGAAACTCAGTAATCACAGAGGCAGGGACAATGGTTCTATTGAACAGGAGACATGAAGGCAAACAAAGATCCTAGGACAGGCACTTCTTTTGTTGCCTGCTGAGTGTGAGCAGCTTTGGATCCTAGGTGTTAAAGAAAGTTACAAGGATCTCGGATACCCGCAGGAAATCTGTGCCCCGTATGGAGCATGAAACAGAGATGTGGAAATTGTTTTCCTGTGGTCAGTGCTGCATAGGGACTTTTATATTGGTTGATGCATCTCAGACTTGGGCTTAAGAAGTGAATAGGCACACCTTTTACATTGCTCACACTTCACTTTGGCATGTATAAATATTGTTAGAGACAGTGGAGTTTTATGGCCCCCAACCTCATTATTTTATACCCCTCCCTTTCACCTATGACCTGGTATTAAATATCTCTACTTTCGTATTTGCTTGCGGCCCCTGGCAAAACCTGGTTTCTCTGGTTACACTTGCTGTAGCATGACAATGGGAACAGAGTGCTGCACACTTGTTTCCTAGGGGAACTGACTTTTCTCAGAAGGAAGCCCTGGGAAGTCCAGTGAGAAAGACTCTTTGAGCAAGGACTGAGATGAAGCAGGGCTTTCTGGATCCCCTAATCTTTCAAGAAGTGAGTGAGCAGGTGGCTATTCCACCTACACATAAGGTCAGCCCTGACAGCAGTCAGTTTTTTTGTGTGCCCTGGAACCATTTTCTCAGAGTGACATTGACATATGTCCCCATAAATAAATTAGCAACCCCATCTCAGCTGACACATTTGGCAGAAACAAGAAGTTCATGTGCCAATGTGTGGGTTAATTCCTGTGCCCATCCCACTGGGAAAGATCAAGTGTATCCGTGTGTGCCTTCATCACAAGTAATGGGATGCAGAAAGCTTTTTTGCTTTCTCTTGGTTTTTACAGAAATAGATTTTGACTTATCTCTATAAAAGATATACATGAGAAGTTATTAAACAGAGAAGCAATAGAAAGATGGGAGAACAGGTGAAGCAGAAATAGCATTTTACAATTCACAAAAATAGAAATAGGGACTTCTCACAGCTTATCCCTAAAATTCTCATCATGAGAGGTGGACGTTTGTGTTCTTTAATGGTAAAGCTACTTCTGCTAAACTTTCATACAGAATTAAGGCATGAAAAGAAGGTAAGTAATTTCTAGTGCCTCTCACCTTGTTACCTCTGAAAGAGGCATCATTGCCAAAAATGCTTTCATGCTTTCCCACATAATTCAATTAACAAAGTCTGGAAACCCTTGTGTGTGCTGGTTCCTGCAATAAGCACTGCATGAGATAAGAAAATAAGGGGATAAAATTCCTATTACGAAGAGTTAAGTGGGAGAAGCAATTACAGAAATAAACAATAACAAGCTTCTTTAATAATAATATTGACTGAGCCCTTGAAATGTGCCAGGCTCCACGATAGAATCAGCCTGACCAATGATCATTCCATAGGTGAGCAGCACTCCTTGTCCAGAAAACAGGACTTTCACAACAAACGTTAGCTGCTAACCCAGTTGAGTATTTATAATAATACATAGAGTATTTTGGCCATTGACCTGTTTACCAATTCATTTGTATATTTACTGTTTACTTACTATGTGCCGTTTACTCTTTACTACATGCTGGACATATAATAATAAACAAGAGAGGTAAAGTCCTTGCCCACGTGAAACATACAATCTAATGACCAGCAGTTTCTTATGAACACAACACAAAGTTTGTGAGCAACTGTAGCTCATGCTTTTCTTCATGATGAGAGTCGGTAGAAGGTTAAGATTTTCCTGGACCAGGAATGAAAACAGCTTCTAAGTAATTTACCCCTTGAACACAGCCAGCTCAACATCTTTCTGTGTTTTCATGTGCTAAATGAGCGAGAGATATTTAAGAACTTCATAGTCCAGTATGAAAGTTGCTAGTTTCATGTAGGTATTGAAATTAATTTAATTTATATTAAATAAAATTAAAACTTAGTTTCTCAGTCACCCTAGTCCCTTTCAAATGCCCATAATCACATGTGGCTAATGGCTATCATATTGGACAGTGAGGAAGAGAGAATTTTCATCATCACAGAAAGTTCTCTTGGACAGAATGCTCTAGAAGATAACTTCTGGTATTAATGTCTATGATATTTATTTGTCTTTTGGGTGTTTTGCCACAGGATTCAAGATGTACGGTACTGCTCTGAAATTCTACATCATCTTTCCCATACATAAATTACATGGCATTACTATACACACTCATATAGATGTCTCTGCTTTGTTGCATATGACTCTATCCCCTACCAAACTGGAATCACTTGTGGGCAATGATCGTGCCAACTCCTCTGTATTCTAAATACTTAGTACAGTGTCCTACAGATGGTAAGACCTCAGTAAGTGTTTGTGCTGTCGGTAAGGAAGACAATTTCCGATATTCACCTGTATCCTAACAGACTGTGAGCTGTGCCTCTAAATAGAAGAGGGAACTCTACTACAGAGAAGCCCCGAGGGACAGATCGCGAGTTTGGACTTCGCCACATTGAGTTTAATCCCAAAGGCTATTTCTGCACATCAAGCCATCTGGAGATAGTGTGGGTGCCAGGCATCATGCCTGTGCAGTGATGTATCTCATCCCTTGGTATTTAAATGTGGTCTTGGCATGGGACACCGGTGTCCACAGTCAGCCGCAGGCATAGAAAAAAGTTCTGACTCCAAGTTGTGGGCTGCAAACTTCACTTCCTTGGCTGAACTTAGTTAGGCCTGGGGCCAGCCACTCATCTGCTTTCACAGCTGCAGAATTCTCAAAGAATATGATCACAAAAGCCTTATAGTAATCAGAAGTGATTAGAGTTTTAGGGGATGGGTCATGTCCAGATTCAGTCTGTAAGAAACTGCAAAACAACGTCTGCTCTGGAAGATCACGTTGGCTCAAAGGATGAATTATTTTAAGTTACATAGCCTTCAGCATTACTCAGGTGCATCAAGATCCAGCTGCCAAGAAAAACAATATTGCAGCCACTTAATGTTTTATATGATAAGATTGTCTTTTTCTTGTCTTTGTGCCTTTCCTTACTGAGGTCCGTTTTCTAAGATCCCTTGTCTACTTGTATTTGTATCAAAAGAACCTCTACTCTTTTGCCCAGGGTGTTGGCTTTGGAAATTTGAAAGAAAAAGTCTGAAGCAATAGGTCAGCGTTTACAATACATCATTTTTTTTTCAATCTTTCTTCCTTCAAATAAACTCAGTAAAGTAACTCTTACTATTTGCAAATAAAGATTCTGAAGACCCAAGAGCTTGAGTGATTATTGTAGGTTCCACACTGAGATAATAGTAGAACCAGAACTAGAATCCAATGTAGGACTTGAAAGAGTGCCGGAAGAGAAGTTATGTGGTGAGATTTCAGAGATGCTAAAAAGGATGTCTGCCTTCCATATGGCACTTTGCCTGATAATTAATTGATTTGCATGACTATTTATTAAATTCTTAGAATGTATAGGAGTGTATGACCAAATATTGTTAGTGGTAACACTGTCTTCAGGATGCTAACAACTCCAATTTGGAGTGATTTAAAAAAAATTATATCAGTGTAATATAGGTAAAAAGAAAAGTTAGTAGAGAGGCAATAAATGATATCCAAGAAGCACAACAACTCTTGATGTAAGGGTTATCACAGATGAATTATTATTTATTTGTAGGAATAAAATGAAAAGTAGAGATTAGTCTATAATTTGAAGAGAAGGGGGGAAATGAAAAGAAAATGCAGAGATAGAAAAGTCTAATGCTGGCTTCGTCATTAAGGAATATGCAGAAACTAAGCAGCAAAGTCAGGATGGATCCAGAATGTGAAAGTATTTGATTCTCAGCTGGGAAGTTTTGTCTTTATCTTAGGCAGTGAAGAGGCACTCTGCAAAGAAATGTTCAGTTTCCTCTTGCCCTTCTGACCTTATAGCAACATACTCATTTGCATT
>VMDR010026765.1:0-13866 GCA_007922815.1 Macrotus californicus
AACTACTTTAGCTCTCTAAAAGTTTTACTACATAAACAGTATTGTCATACTTAGAGAATATTATTAAATGGAAAAATATAATTAACTACATTTTTCCAAGTCTCAGGAAAAAAGTTATTTCAAGAAGCATAAACACTACTACTGTAAAAACGTAGCCTATTTCCTTATAAACTGAGGCTTATTTATCAATGTTTAAAGGAGCAATTACAATTCTATTGGAAAATACTCTCAAATTCAATGAGGTAGGTTCAGGAGACATTTCCAGTAAGTGAAGTTTAACACTTAGGCTAAAACCAAAGGATATATGCAGTATTTTTCCTAAATTTACATGACAAGTCCTAGTTGGTGTGGCTCAGTGGATTGAATGGCCCTGGCCTTCAAACCAAAGGGTCACCGGTTTGATTCCCAGTCTAGGGGACATGCCTGGGCTGCAGGCTGGCTCTGCGGTGGGGGGGCACGAGAGGCAAAATAAAATAAAATAAATTTACACAAGTTTTCTCACATTAGAAAAACCCACTGAACTATACCTTAAATTTTTCCTAAACAGCAAAAAATAAAAACAAAAAACCAACACTTCATTAGAGTAAAAAGATGCAAAATTGCCAAGGAAATGTCTTCAAAATCATTTAGAATCCTCAAGATTAAGAATTAAAAGCTAATACTTAACATTTTCTTTCAAAATACCATGCCTAATTATATGTAACTGCCCTGATAAGCGGAAGAAGCTGATTACTAGTAAGTATCAGTTAATAATGCTCTAATAGCCCTGACTGGTATGGCTCAGTGGGTTGAGCGTTGGCCAGCAAACCCCAAGGTCACAGGTTCAAATTCCTAGTCAGGGCACATGACTGGACTGTGGGCCAGGTCCCCAGGAAAGGGCCTGCAAGAGGTAACTGCACATCGATGTTTCTCTGCCTCCCTTCCCCTCTAAAAAATAAATAAAATCTGTAAAAACAATTAAAAGTAAGAACAATGCTCTGATAAAGTTGTAAATTTCTTTTGTATCAGATTAACCCAATTATACTATTTTTCCCTTGACCACAAAGTTAAACTTCTTAGATCTTAAAATAGAGTAGAAAGGGGAGGTTTCTCTCTTTGTGAAAAAAATATCTTTTACTATTTAGATATTACACTTTTCCAAAGGTTTCTGCTTGTGAGCTAAGAATTACAACATACAGGCCGAGGCCATAAACTTCACCCCTCTTGTTTTTCAACTCAAAACTCATGACTTGTTGCCCATCAATAAATCATAAATGACATTCCTTTCAGCTTTACAGAAATGTTTAAGGCCATAACAGAACTTGAACTTCTACTGAAGCAATATCAAATATTTTCAAACATAATCACATACATTCAGGATTGTTAAAAAAAATTTTTCACCCTGGCTGGTGTGGCTCAGTGGACTGAGTGCAGGTTGTGAACCAAAGGGTCACCAGTTTGATTCCCAGTCGGGACACATGCCCAGGTTGCGGGCCAGGTCCCCAATATGGGGCCGCATGAGAGGCAACCACACATTGATGTTTCTCTCCCTCTCTCTCCTTCTCTTCGCCTCTGTCTAAAAATGAATATTTTTTTTTTTCAAATGAGCTTAACTCTGAGAATGAGAGAGTACAGATTTTTATAGGTTTTCCCCAAGTGATTTAGAAAAAGTGATTTAAAACATTGACTATTTTGGGTGATACTCTTAAAAAACTCTCTGTAGATACACCAATAACAATCTTAAATCAGGAGTTAATACAAAGCTGTAAAAGGTGAGGATAAATTTTGGAGGATGAGTGCTTCCTGCAGTTTGAAAGGATGGAAAGAACCTGCCACCACTGTTGAATGGGTCAGTTCAGTTCTCCCCTTTCCAGGGAGGCCTGCCCCAGACTGCCTTACTCCACACTGCCATCTCTTCACCGCTGCAAATGCTTTCCATAGTTTCTCCCCCACGGCACTTAATACCGTACATCTGGTATGTTATCACCTACTATCCCTTATTAGAATGCAAGCTCCATGAGAGCAGGGATCTGCTGTTCATCCACTTGTATCCCAAGCATGTCAACTATTGAGTGACTTGTCACTTGGCTTCTTATTGCATCATGTTGTTTACAGGTGTCACTTTTTGTTTTGCTTCATTCTTACCTCTCGGTTGGTTGCTCAAGAAACCCATTTCTGATCCTTCCAAAACATTAGTTACAACATAATTAGTTATGTTATGGTAACAAATTATTCCGTATCAGTGTAAATATAGTTATTTCTTGCTCATGCTAAAGTGTAACACATTCAATGTAGAGGAAAGATTTGAGTAAATTCTTTTCCAAATGGTCACTCAAGACCCACACTGACCAGAACATGCCATTTTTGGTCACTGCATTAAGGAAAGAGAGAAGCTAGAGGATTGTACAAGAGATTTTATTTTTAATGCCTTTCCTCAGAAATGTCACATAACTTTCAGTGCTATGTCACTGCAACAGAGTAGTTATAATGGTCCCATCTAACCTCGAAGGGGTGGAAATTTAAGAAAGCATATGGAATGTTTGGTGATAATGACTGTAACATATGCATCTCATATTTCATAGCATGTATCACAATTTATGATTATTTTAATAAAGTTTATTTTCTCTGCTAGAGTGGAAACTCCTCAAGGGCAAGAGAAGGTGTCTGTTTTGATCATTAATATATTCCAAGCATCTGTTATATATAGCAGTGACTTGATAAATACTCACTGAATAAAAAGTTTAAAACCAACTACTCAAAAATATTTATCCTTTAAGTTTGTTAAAGAAAAAATACTCTCCATAGGAAAGCATTTCTATTTCTTATGTCAATCAGTAGCCAAATGGAACTTGATATAAATATTTCCGATATACCACCTTTGGTTAAATGTTTAACTTTGAAAATAACTCATTAATGCACACATGAAGATGCTACTAACAAACCCATTAATATGCAAGATTCATTAAAGTATGACAAAGGTTATCCAGGATTAACATTTTCATTACAATGAACCATGAACTTTCAGTGAGAACTGTTTTTGCCTGAATCAAACTATTTTAATTTCTAAAGCTGGAGTCCAGCGCACGCGCGCACACACACACACGCGCGCGCACACACACACACCCCAATTAGGGCATTAGGACAATTTAAACAGGGAAGGGGAGGCGGGGGGGGGGGGGGGGGGGGGGGGGGGGCCGAAAGGGGATTTGTAAACATGGGACATCATTTGGACAACTGTATAGAGGAGGCAGAAAACCCTCAATGTACATGTAAACTAAAGCCAATAAATGATATGCTACAGAAAGCCACAACTAAACATTTTAAGAATTTCACTACTGTAAACAGACTTCACAAACGCTAGAGCCAACTACAAGCCTCACTCCATTCCACACAAACAAAATCTCTGACCATTTTAAGGACAAATGAAAATCCACATGCAATAAAGGAGATATAAATTACTTTTAATTAAAAAAAGAAAAATATATATCCTTGTTAAGCACTTCATTAAAAATATGCTTTATTTTAAAATGTGGTAATGCTCAAAGATGGCAGTTGACTCCACTCAGGTATGTAAAAATGTCCTTACAATATCAACACATTGGCTTGTAAGTTAAGTACTGCCCTCCAGCTAAACTCTCAAATAACTCAAGAGTTTTATACTCTGGGGTAAGCCCACCATTGTACTAAACAAGTTCTACAGCAAAAGGTGAAACATTCATGAAATATTGTTTTTGATGTGACAGAAGTCACATGAGCACACAGATTTAAAGACAATGAAGTGATAAACCAAGAGCTTTGCCTTTCTTTAAGGTGTTAAAATAACTCACTCTAAATTAATGAACTATTTGGGAATCACAAAAACTGAAAATCTCATCCTTTTCCCACCTATAAGGGAAATAGAAAGGTGATGAAGATAATAGTGTTTCATATTCTTGTTGATCTATTTAACATATAATTCCAAAATGCAAACATTTAAAATGGTGAAGAGAAATATCTACAATGTTAATCTTGTGTATGCTAGGTAAACGTGACTGTTTTATTTACTTAGACATGTATCATCCTTATGCTAACAGTATTTAAACGCTCACAATTAACCTGCTTTATTGGGAAGGACTCTCAATAATTGCATATAACCTGCACCTGAAGCATTAGAAAGACTCAAGTCACTGTCCATTTCCTGGTGGTAGTGAACATTCTACAAATCCGTGACAGAAATACTAAACTGAAAGGCTCTGAGAGTATGCAGAGTACAGATATTTTTTTAAAGAAAATGTACATGAATATACAGAAAAAATGATTGTAGTCACTAAAGCATTGATAATGGCTATATCCAGGTGGTGGGATTATGAGTGATTATTTTGTTGTTATGGGAAAGTATTCTCAAAATAACTAATTTAAGAATCAAAGGTTTTACCATCAATGAAATTTTGTTCTTTCCTGTTTTCACATAACAAACTTTTAAAGCTACTAACCAATATGAATTTGTCAGAGTGTCTACTACATTCTGACATAGTTGTAAGATCTCTTGAAAGATGGAAAAATAGCATCATGGCCATAAAAGAATACATTTTTTCTTTTATCTTTTTTGCTACTTTTTAGGTTCTGTACTTATACCAGTTCAGACTATTATTATTTCCATTCATAAGCATTTCTCTCTGTACTAATAACAGCACTCCTAATCAAAAATTTTACTTACGCTATTTAAGTTTTAGATGTGTGGTTAATTGTCTGGCAACAATAAAAGAACAAAACATGTTTCATGTTAGCAGCAAATCAACTAGATTTAAGGGTCTTGATTTTTTGTAAGCCTTTGGAAGCCTGCATGTTAAACACTGGTGATTTTTAAATTCTCAATGGAAATGGTGATGGCATTCACTTAACTAAGCTAGCTCAAATTACAGTGTAGTAAGAGCATGAATAAAGACAAAATTGCCAGTAACTTCCTATTTTTCAGAAATCACCATGATCCTACAAATCATTTTTAACTGCAGTATAGTTTTCATATTTAAAAAGTGTGTATACACACACTTTTCATACTTCTTTACATTATTATACATTATTCATTTACTTTAAAAAAGTCACATGAAGAAAATGTAAACTTGAAATAACATTAAATTCCATTGTTACATAAATGGTCTGCTTTATTTTCAAAACATTTGTACAGCCACACTTTCACTTATTACCTTACTATGCTTTGGTGAAAGAATATGCCTTAGTCTTTAAGTTTTTAAGAATATTTGAAATACAAGATTGAATTCAAGTACATCAAGTTCTTTAAACTCTTCTGGGATATCAATTTTTAAACGACACTAGTCACAATGAGTAGATGAAGCTTTCCCTAGGTTGATGGCAGACCAGAATCATAAAGAATGAAAAAGCCACAGATTGAAACCTGAAGTATCAAATCTGGTCTGGGCAGTTATCTACAAACCTCTGGCTTAGTTTTCTTCCCCACCCACCCACCCCCAAAAGCACAATTTTTCAAGAATCTCAAAGTTTTTCAATATTAGATAGTTATATAATGTGCTCAAGACAATTTATTAAGCGTTGACTAAAGCCCTAAAAAGTGCCTTTCTCAAACATGAGTAGACTGATACTCTACTCCCAAGCTGACAAAGCCCATGTTTTAATTATTGCAGACTGAAGGACAGCAGGAAAAAACTTACAGAAAACTTACTACATTTGGCTGCCCATTATTTAAAGTTTCAACAAATTTAAGCCATTTAAGTTATACTCTGATTTAATAAAACACCCACACAATGACAAGAATGAGACTTTAATCAGTTTTAAGTGGAGTTTATAACACTAAGAGATAAAGGGTTGTTAACAAACACAATAACAAATGGACATCTGATTGGTATGAGGCATTATCCTGTACACATGTTTTTTTTGTGTATCCTCAGTGCATAGCATTTACACACAGAGCCACTGCTGCACAGCACAAGAGTATCTGAAGAGGCTGAATCAGAGTAAGGCTGTTTAACAGACTGAAATTTTTTAGTATATATATTCTATATGAAAACTGATTGAACTTTTGAACTTGCAGGGTAGAAGGCAACTCTGCCAAACACCGCAGTTAAAGCCCCCACTTTAGTGCACAGTTCCACCCCTTCCATCTGCATGCATGACACATTAACAGTATTTAAAGGTAAACGAGGCACTTTGTGGCAACCACAGCCATCGTTATAAACATATTGCACAAATTTTCTAGAACTAAACATTTAACTTGTACCCTTTTATTTTTTAAAGCTGAAACATTTGATGCTGCCAGTAAACTCCACTTAAGTTTATAACCTGTGCCACAGCAAAGAATGGTGATGCTATTTATTCAACTACCTTTAATAATTATGGCAAAAAATGTTCAAGAGGAGCTACAGAGGACTTGTGATGGTACATGGCCCAATTGTAAGCTTTCTTAAAAGTGATGCCTTCAAGTAACTTCAGACATGTAAGCGGCTGCACATCCAAAATGTCTATGAAAACATTCCAGAAACTCAGAGATTACCTACAGAATGCATTTCAGGCTAATTATGAATACTGTCATAAATAAAGTTTTAATAAGGACTCGAAAACTTTCAGTCATAGCAATTCTTGTCAAATTCTATGGGGATGGTAACTGAAATAAAGGCGAGTAATATGTATAATATATATTTATATATAATATATATAAAATGCCATTTTTCCATTTCCAATGACTACACCATAAAATGTAAGCAAGGCTTCTCAAAAACATTGAAACATTCAAAATCAAAACCCTCATTCAGACCTTCACATTCCAAAGGAAAAATAATAACAGTGCAAAAGCCCATTATAATGTCATTATTTATGACCTGGCCTTCCATGTTACATACTGGAACAATATAAGTTATGTTTTAATATACTGTGCCCAAAACTGTAACAAATAACAGTATTAACAACTATCTTCAAAACATCAATGGCTGATTTTCAACTTAGTCAACAATTTTCAGCTTTTATGAAAGACGAGAAGGCATATAAATTTCAATGGTGAGGCCTTAGGAATAGTTGTCTTTGATCTTACCAATTTAACTTATGAGCAGTCAAAATCAATTTTCTATATATCAATGTTTAAATATAAATGTGTAAATCCTAAGAGCTTTGTTAAAAATTTAAAAATTTGTTGAATGAAACTGACGAGGTATGGAAAACATGTCAACCTTATTTACTAAGAATATTTTAGATGAAATGTTGCCTAATCTACTTACCATCAAACTCTATAAATGCTGCTTTAATAGGTCCTATGCAATCTGTACTTGTAAATTAACTAGGTCAGACCACAGCTAGTGAACAATTTCAGCACCAGTTAAGTTATTGAAAATGAGATTTTACACCATTAAGAAATAAACTGCCCGGATAGTCAAATGTTTCAAAATCAAGGTATAATTTGAAAGACACCAAATTTCTGGGAAAAAATTCTTTTAATAATATCTTCACATTAGCTTTACAATCGTAGTTGTACTCTGCTTAAAACCGTATGCAGTCTGGGCATTACCAATAGATGATATTTAAGAAGTGAAAACGAAGCCCTAGCCCTAACTCTAGCACTATGAAATAATTCAACACTGCACATTTAAAAAAATCTATTCTTTCAACAGCAAATCGTTAAAAGCATTATGTGGGACAATTTCTACTGAAAAAGTAAATGCCTTATTACTTGTGCAGTGTTGAAATTTTACTGCAACTCTAATTTCCTTTTTAACACAAATAATGTCCTTTTAAATATAAACATTATATGTATTCAGTATTCAAGTAAAATTCCCTAACAGTTAATGACATTTAAAATATGTGCAAAACTGCAAAACTCATTGTAATAGAATGTGTAAGGTCAAAGGGTGGAGCGGCTGACAGCTACTGGACTGAGTAAGTGCATCGTAAATCCTCAAAGGAAAAAAAAAATCTGCTTAAAACTGTAGACTCTCAAATTGAAATTTCCTGTGCAGCATTACAAAATATTTTATATTTAATGAGAAAAAAGAAGCTTGCAGGCAGCACATGAAGCATCCACAGCAGGTATATGATTGAAAAAGAATAAAATATGTGTAAGTTGTTGACTGATGTAGGTAATAATAGCATCTGACTTTTAGCACTGGCCTTGATTACACAGGAGATGGAGCAGTCATTACAATTGAGAAAACACATTTAATAAATCATTGTCAATTTTTATAATGTTTCAAGCCCATTCTTTGTTGATAGCCTCCACATTTATATGGTTAAGTCATTGTTGCTGTGTTTCTACTACAACCACATTATTTTTATATCCCTTCATTTGTGGATTCTCAAGATGTTGTGGAAGGTTCATTTCTCTACCCCAATACACATTCATTCCCTCTAGCTGCCTTTTCTAGCACCAATATGCTTTAAAAAAATAAAATAAAATGCACAAACAACAAGCAGTGACAGCGGCCAATTCCTCAAATACCCAGATTAATAACTGTAGCATGCTAAAGAAAGGTGCATGTAAATAGCTGAAGATGGTAGATGGTTCAGAGTCCAGCACAAAATATATTCCTTTCTGAGCATTCCTTCCATTCCCCTAACCCAAATACATGCATTAGAATGTAGCACAACCCTCTAGAAACTCCTCCAGCCAACTGCAAACTTATCTGTTGCCACAAGTGCAGAGGGGTAGGATGTGAACCTGTATATCATCACAAAGTTCTTTAGCCACTTCAGTTGGTGACAGAACACAAAATGAGAAATTCCTACGTATACGCATCAGTCTGTCTCCACTTTTTATAAAACTGGAATAAAATGGGAAAGTGCCATCTTTATTTATCCTAATTGAATTTTAAATGTCCTTTTGACACAAAAAGGTATATACATGACACAGCTACACAACCTTTTTTCAACTGGACAAGTGTCAAAACCCTGTGGATGGATAGGGTAAAACAAGATTGGTCAGGAAAAGAGAACTGTTCCTATAACTGGTAATCTGACACAATGTCCTACTGCCATTAAAAAAAAAGGTCCATTTTCAGTTTATTCAAGTTTGTTTTCATGGTGTTTTATCCCTCCTGATAAAAAAAAAATTCAGACTTTTGTAATTTGTGTATGCTGATCTTCATCAAAAGGTTCATTCTCTGGATCAGAGTCAGTGGTGTCAGAATACCTATAATGATCAGGTTCATTGTCACTAACATCTGGTGTTACAGAAGTTGAACTGCTAGCCTCTGGATTTGATGACTCCTCTACTGTTTTTGTGAAGTACAGCTTCACCTAGAGAAACAAAGAGAAAGTTTAAATGGAAAATCCTTAAATCTGACTAATCTTAAGTTACTTAGTATAGACACGTATTTTTAGCAGATTCATTTTTATGGACCATGACAAACATGATCTTTAAAAGGCAGAGCTGCCTTTTAAATGACCCTCTTAAAATTTCCTACATTGTCTTTCTTGTTATATGCTGAAAAGATAAACTGGGATGTTAATATATACATACATGTTTTATAAAGATTTTCTTTATTAAATATATTTTTAAAAAGCATAAGTGCAAACATTAACTAAATATACAAAAGAAATACACTGAGATTGAAGTTCATCAATAGTTCATATAATAGATTTTCAATCACAAAATTCGATTCACTAATAACTGAGTTCCAAAAGAAGTTTCAGTAACTACCTATCTGAAACTCAATGTATTTTTTGATGCAAACAATATTAAACAAATACAAATATTATACTATATAAAATACTGATCGACAAAGTTGTTTAGGATCCCAATAGCCCTAAAAACTTCACCTGAAGGAAGAAGAATGTTAATATTATACAGTGGTCTAAAGAGAAAACTAAGGGCCCTTACAGACTTAGCTAAAATAATTGTCAAAACTGCTCTACAAGGCAGGCAGTTCCATTTTAAAGGAGAGGAAGCTTAGGTAACCTGCTGAAGAGCACATATCCAGTAGGCAGTGGATGTGGGATTTAAATTAGCTCTGACTTAGAACCCCTTGCTCCTTCCATTATATCTACAGCCTCTCCCCCCATCATCCAAGGGTCCTTATCAATTCTTCTCCTTCTCTTATACCCAACATTCACTCCATTAGCAATCCTTCTAGTTCAACCTCCAAAATACTATGAACAGTTCATCCCGGAACAACGCAGGCGTTGGGAGCACCAACCCCTGTGCAGTAGAAAATCCATGTACAACTTCTGAGTCCTCAAAAATTTAACTACAGCAGTCCCCCACTACCCATGAGGAATTGGCTCCAGGACACCAAAATTTGTGGATGCTTAAGTACCTTGAATAAAACGGCACACAATAAAGCATACAATGGCCCTCTGTTGGTTGAATCTGTGGATGCAAAACTCAGGGATATGGAGAGCCAAATGTATACTTACTGGAAAAAATTCAAAAGTAAGTGGATCCACACAGTTCACATCCATGTCGCTGAGGAATCAACTGCAGACCCAATCTGACAGCTTCTCATCACCCCTTGCTGCCACTCCTCTAGTCCCAGCAACCACATTTCTCGTCTGAACTAAACCACTGCGACAGCCTTTTAAGTAATCTCTCAGCTTCCACTCTTATCTCCACTCCCTACTTTTCTCTCCAGTCTATATATTAAAGCGGACAGAGTGAACTTTTAAAGAAGACACTCACATTACATCTTTCCTTGTGCTGAAAACACTCTAATGTCTTCACACTTGGACTAGTGTGTCTTAGTGAAAATGACTTATCAGTCCATCCTCAGATACACCAAGCTCACTTCTATGACAGGGCTTCTATACCTGCGTTTCCCTCTTTTCTCAGATATTTGGATAGCTCATTCATTTCATGTAGGCCTGTAATTAAATGTTACCTGCTTGGGGAGGCCTTCTCTAACCATCCAGCTAAAAAACACACCAACATCATTTTCTAGTACATCTTTGCTTTATTTTTTTCATAGCACTTACCATTACATATTTGTTTACTGATAATTAAAATAATTTTATGCATAATCATAAATGTAAAATATCTTGTAATATTAAAACAGAAAATAACAGAACTGGAGGGAGTCATACATTAAAAGCTAAGTGACTGAGGAAAATGTAGAATTCAAGAAAAGAAAGAAAACAGAAACCTGTGGATTCTAAAGGGCACTTCTAAACACTTGAAAGAAATAAAGATCTAAAGATAACTAATATTGGATCTATTTTCACTTTAAACATGTAGCTCCCCCTTTCCCTTTTATATTACTAGCAATATTCTTATAAGCTCTGGTTAGTTTTGTTATATTATGAAAATGTAATGACGCAAAAAAGTTAAGAGAATTTTTAAAAAGAGAAAGGAGGAGGGTATGGTGAAAGTAAGGAGAAGTCGAGTCCAAAGTGGGAAAGGAAAAGAAAAAAATGGCAAACCTCCTTGTGGGAACCTGGAGAATCCTCACCTATACATAGAAACAGAAACAGGAACACACACACACGCCACATCATGCACAGATGAAATTAAACCAAACAATTCCATAATAAGAGAAAACAGTTTTAGAAAGGCGAAAACAGGAAAAGATAATCAGTCATATAACTTTCAGGCCACATGAAATTGAAGCTAAGACTACAATATGAGAAGGGTACTCATGTGAAGGGTAGGGGAAAGGCTGACAGTGGAGAGGTACAGGGAGAAAGAAAAGAATTGAAAAGACCAGAAGCAGAAGAGCTTAGCATTTTGAAGAAACAGAGACCAGTAAGGGTGAATCTCAGGGAACAAGGTAAGAATGTGTCTAGAGTTGATGCAGGAGGTAGGCAAAGACCACAATATCTTTAAAAAGTGTCAACAGGAGTGACATAATCAAGTCTATTATTTTTAAGATCATTCTGAGGGAACTGAAAATAGATTGGAGGGGTATAAGAATAAAACCTGTGAGAACATTCCATACAAATCATTCCCAAATGATTTCGAGTTCTCTCCCACCTTTCTCCCCCCATTTCTCCTTCATATCCCACTTACTTAACTCCCCTCCCCAACATCTGCCCCAAATTTCACCGAACAATAAAGTAAGGAAAGTGCAGCATTCATGACTTTTTACACATCCTGGATTTTAGACTGCTGCTATATAAATATTACTTCTAAAATAATATTTAAATTAAAAATTAGTCAAACAAGTTCTTCACTAGTTATACACCTAGAATGAAACACACACACACACAAAGCCACCCATCAACTCAAAATGATTTTAACTGACCTTAAAATTTGGAGAAAAGTATCGGTTGGCCTTGTCTTTATTTGCTTTGTCGAGATCATTTTTTGTTAAAGTGAGTACTAGATATTCCTTGTCATTATCTGCCCGCTCTATACTGCAAATACTATCAATTTCTTGATCACATAGACTTCCATTTTCTACTTTTTCTGAGGTTTCCTCTGGTCCTGGTATGAAGAATGTATTTACCCAAAAATGAAACATTTTGTCCTAAAAGATAAAAATATGTCATTTTTTAATATTTTTAAAAAGAAAATATTACCTATATTCAGTCTTTGCCACAAGAAATCAACAAAATAAGCCATTTGTCATTTGGTATTTTGAAGAAAGGTAAACATAAAGATTAATACTTGGCAACCTGTGGGTTATCTGTTACATCTAATTCACATATGATTTTTCTTTTATTCAAATTTTAAACTGACAATGTAGTCTCACAAGTTCTAAGGTAACTTACTTTAAAACCTTGAGTAAAATATCTCCTTTCTAGTCTAATATTAGCTTTATAAATATTTTGAGTTTATATGTATGTACTTAAAAATTCAGAAATGGATTTAACATTCTCTTTGTTTCAACAAGCTATCTTTTACAATATTTATTTTAACAAAAGTTCTTGAAATGTCAGTACAACCTCCCAAAGAAGCAAGGCAGATATATTTTTACTGCTACAACAATACAAACATTAAGTGGCTCTAGTTTCTTAAATGACAATGAATGTTTGAAAAAATTCATAATAAAATGTGGAGTGGGGGGAAAGAGGTTAAGTACTTTTGACTTTTTTATGTTATAAAACACGTTTTGTTTTGTTTTTTAATGGAGCAATCTTTTATTTTTAGACACTTTTACAAAGAAGTTGTCAGTACATAAACTTTCCAGTAGAGAAGAACAGACATGAAAATCAGCCTCCAGCCATGGGCAGCTGCTCTCCTCAGGGCCTAGGATCCTCTTTACCCAAGTGATGGGGTGGAGGCGTGGACTTCCTCTTCTTTATTAGCTTACCCAGCTGCCTCCATGATGGTACTAAGTTGTTTCCCTTTTTCTGCTGAAGCACATATTCTACGAAATCATCATATTCAATCTTGCACTCTTTCTTTGCGCAGATACCCACAATTCCATGTGCACTTTCTAACCCTGCTTTTTCAAAAGCATGGCACCAAGATGGAATTTTGTGAGGCTGCTCAGTACTCTGGGTTGTCATCCCAGGGGTCTAAGTCAACACTGAGCCTTTTCTACATATCAAAGAAACGCATGGCGTCCTGCAGTGGTGCCCTGGTCCATTCCCGGCTGAGGGTACTGGATGATCTCTAAAATGCCTATTTTTAAGGAATCACTTCTTACTAATAACATGAGGTCTTGTTAATCAAAAACAACATCAGAAGTTCATCATTTCAAACTTTTCTTGAATGTTCTCTCTCTTAATTACTAGAATTTGGTCTGCATGGATCATTTGACAATGATGCATAGCCTTGTGACACCTTATCTGGTACCATTTAAATATTTTTTTCTAATTTATCTTCAAGTTATTTTTCCCCCAGGAAGATGATATTCTCACGCTCTTAAGTATCTTGTATCTTAAAGGTCTTTGTATCTTTTAATAGTACCTAGCAAAGCAATCTTATATGTCTTTTTAAAAATATCTGTTAATTTTAATTATTTTAGCAAAGTCCCTGAATTACTAACTACATACATAATTTTACTTAGA
>VMDR010026766.1:0-13867 GCA_007922815.1 Macrotus californicus
TTCCCAGATAAGGTCAAGTTAAAGGAGTTCATCATCACCAAGCCCTTATTGGCAGAGGAGAATAAAGGAGAGCAAAAAAAAATGGGACAACTGTAATAACATAATCAATAAAATATATTTTTACAACGTCAATAAATTTTAAAAGAGAAATAGCTTATTAATTAAATAATCAATTTAGTAATTTTAATTTAAAATAAGGTAGAAAATATTGAACAGCATTATCTATATTTTTAGTAAAAGCTTTTTTCAAACATATATGAATATAAATACAAATGTGTGTATATACAAGGTCTCAATATAAAATATATATTTTTTTCTGTGGATCTGGTCATAAAGGTTTAAAAGCCACTGATGTAAAAGCTGTATGTTTCTTTTGCCTCTGAAACATAAATAAACTATTGCTTCTCCTCTTTTAGAAACAAATCTTAACATACCTGCTCCAACATAATTTACAGCCTTAGCAGCTCTGACTGCAGCTTCTCCAAGCTTTTTTCTTACTTCAGGTTTAATACCAGGCTATGGAAAAATATTTAAATAAATTTCTATCAGTACCATTGCTCCACCAGAAATTTTCATTAAGATCCAAGATTGTATCTATGTGTACCACATATTGCATTAAAGAGATAATAACAAAGCTAAAAAGCTAACTTTTTTAAAAAAAATATTTTATTTATTTATTTTTAGAAAGAGGGTAAGGGAGAGAAAGAGAGGGAGAGAAACATCAGTGTGTGGTTGCCTCTCGCACATCCCCCCATTGGGGACCTAGCCCGCAACCCAGGCATGTGCCCTGACTGGGAATTGAACCAGCAACCCTTTGGTTTGCAGGCCCATGCTCAATCCACTGAGCTATGCCAGCCAGGGTAAAAAGCTAACTTTTATTGTGACAGTTTAACTGTCACGTCACCAAAGTTTAATCGTTCTGCTAGCAATTCCTATGAAATGCAGATATTCCTCAGCATACTGACATATCTTTGTCCCTTGTACCTACATAACAACTTTTATAACTATATGTCTACCTAAAATATGAAAACTTTGAATCATTGCTATTCTAAGATGATAAAGCAGTCTGGCCCATGTGCCCAATAATGATCTTGGAATATGGTAAATCTTGAGATTCCAAGTTAATAAGAAAGGTTCAAAAAAAGAAATCTATGTCAATAAATAGGCAAAGCTTTTAATATTTTGAAATCTGTACTCTATGGATATATACTTAAGTAGTCACTGTTGGAAAATAAGGCTTTACTGAAATTATTGTTGACATTTACTTCAAGTGGTATAATAGACTGCAAAGGAAATAAAAATTTTAAAAGATTTTATTTATTTATTTTAGACAGGGAAAGGGAGGGAGAAAGAGAGGGAGAGAAACATCAATGTGTGGTTGTCTCCCACCCTCCCCCCACTGGGGACCTGACCTGGCCCACAACCCAGGCATGTGCCCCTACCAGGAATCGAACCGGTGACCCCTTGGTTCACAGGCCGGTGCTCAATCCACTGAGCCATGGCAGCTAGGGCAGAAATTAAAATTTTAATATGAGAATAACAAACTGATGAACCAGAAACTGCAGATTCCTGACCTGATAGAACTACATGCTGATAAAAGCATGTATGGTATCCCTGAGCGGTGTGGCTCGCACTGTCCCGCAAAGCTAAAGGTCACTGGTTCGATTCCTGGTCAGGGCACATGCCTGGGTTGGGGACTTGGTCCCTGGTAGGGGCGCATATGAGGGGCAACCAACTGATGTTTCTCTTTCACATCTATGTTTCTTTCCCTTGCTTTCTCCCTCCCTCCCTCTCTCCTTAAACGTAAGTAAATAAAATGTTAAAAAAAATAAAAACATGTATCGTATTCCCCCCTTATCCATGGGGGATATGTTTGAAGATCTCCAGTAGATTCTTAAGACTGGAGATAGCACCAAAGCTCATCTATGTTTTTTTCCTATACACACATACCTTTTCACTTAAAGGAAGCATTTACAGCTTCTCTCTGGCATATCCAAATTTCTAACATCACCATTCTTGCACTTTGGCGCCATTACTAAGTCAGGGTTACATGAACACAAGTAATGTGACAGCTGGTCTGATAGCCAAGACAGCCAACTACGGAGTGACTGTCAGACAGGTAGCCTATCCAGAGTGGGTACACTGGACTAAGGGAGGGCTCGCATCCCAGGTGGGATGGCTTAAGACTTCATCACACCACTCAGAATAGTGTGTAACTGAGAACTTACGAATTTTCTGGAATTTTATTTTATTTTTGGAATTTTTGATTTAATGTTTTTGAACTACAATTGACCAAGGTGGGAGGTGACTACCAAATACAACCCTGAACAAGAAAAGAATCCTATGGCAGTAGAAGGCTGCAAAGAAATGTAATTCCAAAAATAAGTAATCCTAGGAGTAGGCCTTGGCGCAGATAACAACTTAAACCAGTCAAAAGGTAGGCTGGAAGAGATGTAAACAATTCTGAGGGGCAAAATGTGTCCAATAAGAGCAAATCTCTCTCCTCCACAGTACAACTGGAAGATGACTAATACATTTCAGGAACATCTTAAACACCAGTTAAAACAAGTCTTCTTCACAGAAAATACATTCAGTGAACCAGACCATACCATGAGTTAAACATTCTGCTTAATTACAACTTAAAACCTGGATGGAAACACTGTACAGCTGCTCACTTTAGGTTAGAGCCCTGGATCAGAGAAGAGTTTCCTAGAAACTACCCAGATGGAGCATAGCCCTATTGGGCCCTTACCCTGATGCTACTGGGAAGTGGTTGTCCAGCAGGACTTTGGGAAGCTTACAAACTTCTTTGCTAGGCCCTTACCCCTGGGGCTTCCTCAATGATCTTCTGATGCCTCCTCTGTACACTACAGTCTCTTTCAAACAAGTACACAGCATTGCCGTGGTGATCACCAAACACCTGGACCTCCACGTGCCTATTTAAAAGCAAACATACGTGTTAATATACGTTAAGGATGACAGATATCACATTCAATAAGTCAGACTACTGGCCAAGGTGACTAGGATTCTTCTATTTTTATTTTATAAATGAGATGGGATATTTTGACCTCAAAATAAATGATATGGATTTAGAAACTGTAGTAAATCTTATTTACATCCAGTGAAAAACGTTCCATTTATTAGATGAACATTAAAAAAATACATAAAATGACTGGCAAATAAGAAAAGACAGAAAATATGGGAGACTATATATTTATGACCTCAGAGTAGGGCAAGGTACAAAAACAAACTGTTAAGGGAAATACTGATTAATCTGACTCTTTAAAAATTATAATTATAGTCTTATTTCATATATCCTCAAAAAGCCAATGAAAACTTTTTGGTGATAAGATTTTAAAAAATCAACTCTAACAGTCAGATCTTATAAGCTGTGGCAGATTGAAAATTAAAATGACTCACCCATAAAATATTAAGAAATAAATTAATATGGCTCATTAGTTTTTAAGACTATACTCACATTAAATCATTAAAAAAACAAAAAAGGCACTTTAATGTCGAGTATAAAATAGCAAAGTTGTGAGAAATCATGTTAAAAGCAAATCCACACAGCACTCATAAAAACAAGGCTAACAGGTCATCCGGTGAACACAGAAAGCATTCTTCTCGGTAGGCCTATTTTGAATGTTCACACTGTAGTTTACCTCACATGTTCACCATCTTAACACAGAACGAGTGATCAGCAAATGCCTTCCCTGTTGATTTTTTAAAACAAAAATTGTCAAACATAAAAGAAAATTTAAAAAACCGAGGGAGTCTTACAAAATGTACTTTTCAGCACAGTGGCTCAGAGCTGGTTCTTTTTGTTCACCCCATGAAGCACTTCATAAACCAGCTGAATTTATTTTTTTGATACATCATTCCTACTGGATTTTCCATTTGAAAAATTTCCCACCTGTCCAACACAACAGGAGGTGATGTCTTCCTTTTGGATTTGCCTCCTTAACCTTTCCTTCTCTTTTTATTTATCCTTAAGTCATCACCAAATACATTCTTGTTATTATTTTGAGCAAACTGTGAACTGTGACATCAAATAACAGATTTTATTTTAGTTTCATTTATCCCTTCTCTAATGTTCTTTCTTCCGTCATTAGGTCTGAATTTCTAACCTGTATCATTTTCCTTCTCTCTGAAGAACATGTTATCATTTCTTACAGAGCAAGTCCACTGGCGACAAACTCCCTCAATTTTTGTTTGTCTGAGGACATCTTCGTTTCTCCTTCATGTCTGAAGGGTACTTTCACTGCATACAGAATTCTGTAGGGTTTGATTCTTTCTCTGTCAACACTTTATACGGTTCGCTCCTCTTGGTCTTGCTTGCATGGCTTCTGTGAGTAGTCTGATGAAGGAAGGTATCCCCCTCTCTGGCCTTGTCCAAGATTTTCTATTTGTCTTTGCTTTCCTGAAGTTTAAATATAATTTTAAAATTTGATTGATGTCCTGGTTCTGTAGTTCAGTGTCTGTCATTAATTTTGGGAAAATTTTGGCCATTATTACTTGAAATAGGTCTCCCACTCTTTTCTTTCTTTTTCCTTTTATTAAAATAAACACATATTATACCTTTTTATACTGTCCCACAGTTCTTGGATAGTTAGTTATACTGTATCTGTTTTCATTCTTATAGCTCTTGGTTTTTGTCTGGCAAGTTTCCATTGACATATGGTCAAGGTCACTGATTCTCTCTTCAGCTGTGTTCAGTTTACTGGTGAGCCCACCAAATGCATTCTTTTTTTAAAAGGAAAGTGAGGAAGACTGTTTTATTTTTTATCCTTACCCAAGGACTTGCTTAGGGAGGGTCAGAGGAAGAGATGTGAGAGAGAAATGTCAATCGGTTGGCTCTCATACGTGTCCTGTCTGGGGACCAAACCCGCAACCTAGGCATGTGCCCTGACCGGGAATCGAACCCATGACCTGTTGGTTTATGGGACAATGCTTCAACCAACCAAGCCACACAGGCCAGGGCTAATGCATTCTTCATTACTGTTAAAATGTTTTTGATTTCTAGCATTTTCTTTCTTAAAATTTCCAACTCTCTGCTTACATTACCCACCCGGTCTTGCATGTTTTTGACTTGCTCCATTACAGCTCTTAACTTATTAACCAGTTAGTTTAAATTCCATACATAACCCCCAAATTTGTGTCATATCTCAGTCTAGTTCTGATGCTTGCTTTGTCACTTCAAACTGTGCTTTTTCTTGCTTTTAGTATGACTTGTAATTTTTTTTAAAGCCAGATGTGACGTATCACACACCAGTGTGGAGAGCAGGACCAATAACATGGCATTGGTCTGGCCACGACGTAATAAGGCACATAAACCAAAATGGCGCCACCCACGTGAACCAAGGTGGCTGCCAGTCGCCCATGACACTTTGGTTCAAGAAGGAAACCACCTGAGTCACACCAGGCACCCTGCCAAATGCCTGCCAGAACAACACACGGATGTGTCAGCAGAGAGGGCACACCGACCCATAGAGCCCTGGGGCCTCTTGGCCCCAGGCCCTGGAATTTACCAGCTCAATCAGGTGCCAGGAGTTTGGGCATAATGGAGGTGGACTTCAGAGTCACCACTGAGACAGCCGATCTCCTACACGAGACAGCTGCCCTCTGCTACTCTGAAGGCATCTGCCACCAGGGGCCCTGCCCGACCAAGCACCCACTGAGGATACCACAGGCTCTGCCTTGTAAGATGCTGACACTGGCCTCTGTCTCCCAGATCCGATGCAGCCAAGGCTCCTGGACTCAGGTTCATTGACAGCTCTGCCCCCTCTTGTATTGTGTTCTCGATTTGCTGTGTGTTTGGTAATGTTAATTTAGGATTGATTTAATGTTGTTAGGACTGATTTGTGTGTGAAACCTGCATTAATAAACAAAGGATATCACAGTCAGCTGTGTTGGCTCACTGTTATTTCTTGGTGCTGGGTAAGGAAGATTCCAGATCACTGGTCTGAGAAGGCCAAGGCATTATGGGCCACCCGGTGCTTTTGGTTCTCCTTCACCTGTGCCCTAAGGCTCAAGCAGGACATTGCGGGGGCTGACTTTCAGGAAAGACTGAATCATGACCACTCTTTCCAGGTCCACTCAGTTCCTGATTAGACAATCAGGAAGCGAGATAAACAGGCCTTCAATGTTTTACACTGTGTTAATCTGGCTTGGAGATAATGCAGTGTTTAAGGTATGCAGTAGCTGTAGATGCCAAAGACTCCACTTTCCCCTAGTGTCCTTGTTTTATTTTTGTTTTCTCCTGTTGTCTGTGGGCTTCCCCGAGAACTGCTTCCCCAGCGGAGTCTGTGTCTCGCAGCTCTTTCAGATGTAACCCACTGTTACTGTACGGGAGCCCTGGTGACTGGTAAGGTGCAGGGGGAGGAAAGCATTCTATAATCTTACGATTAAATCTCAGTGTTTTAGTGGCTCTGACTCTGCTTCAGAAGCCTTTAACCTTATTTTCACCCTTAGGTAAATCAGGCAGGCTAGAGGTTAGATTTGGCTAACTGCCCTTCTCCCAGGACGGGAAAGGTTCTGGCCAAGTTTCTTGTGGACTGCTGGCCTTTGTTATTGAGAATAAACTGCTTTGGGCCTATTTCAAAAGGTTACTTCCCTCACTCCAAAATTTTAGGAAATTTTGCTTAGATTTTCACTGTGAGAACCTGGTAGGATTACTGGCAATAAAACTAAAATTTGGGGGGGGGGTCCCCCTAACACTGGAGTCCAAGGAGTTTCTTACTATCAAGCTAGTCCACAATCAGCCTCCATTAATTTGTCAAAATTCCCACTTAAGTGTTCCTACCTGTTTATGGGTCCAGCAGCTCTTGCCCCTGGTTACTGATGTTGGCTGTGACTTTCTGCATGCACACACCTGCCCAGATTTCAGGGTGGTGTCTTGCCCTGTGGTCTCAATTCTCTTCTGTGTCTAAAAGTCATGGACTTTCATTCTGTTCAGCTTTTTACTTGCTCTTCAGATGTGACATCTTCTAAGTTCTTTACATGCTGTTTTGTTTGTTTTTCAAATTCCAATCATAAAATTCTACCACTTCTACTGATTCTCTTTTATCTTTTAGCTGCTCCAGGGAAGAAGACCCTATAGCGGGGACTCCAGGCTCTAAAAGGAACATGGAGGGGCCGCATCACGAGCAGAATACAGTTCTTATTCCGAGATCTCAAAAGTCTGAAACATTTTTCCTTTGGCTACTCACAAAGAAAGATCATTGAGGATCTGTGTTTTCTGTTTTGATTCTGTAGTTATCAAACCACTTATGCTATTTTCCTTTTGTTGACTAATCTTTTCTGCTATTTGACTAACTTAGAGTTTCTGGAGCACAGTCTGAGAACCAGGAGGTGTGTAAGATTCTAGCCACTCCAATCAGCCAGGCTGGGGTCTGGCTAGTTCGGTAGATACAGCTGGATTCTATAGGGAATGCCTTGAAGTTTTCTAAAAGTTCTAATGTTTTTATTTTCCTATTTACATTTTAAATTCTTTTAGAATATATATTGACTACGAAGTGGAGACGGAATCTGGCTTTTTTAATTACCCTCCAAATAGTATACTTTGAAGGCTATTTTCAACCCTAGCCTTCCAGATAAATGCAATAGCTGGTCAGACCTGTAAAACACCTTGGCATCTACTCTTCTCGGTTATCAGCATCTTGACAGTTTTCTGGCTCTCCATGAACTCAACAGGTAACTATGTAGCAGGACGTAACACAGTATACACAGAATGAGTGTTACGATATTAAAATATTAATACTAGAAAATATGGCACAGAAATATACAGAAATGCTAATACTTACAGAATGAGATTATAAGTGACTTTGTTTTCCAACTCCTATATTTTCCAAAAGTTTGGAATGTGTTCACATTACTTCTATATTTCAAAACATATTACTGATGCCTATCATGAAGAAAGTAGTATGCCAGGCAATAATATATAGGGGAAAATTAAAAATATATATACTAGCAGATCCTTGATTCCCAGGAGCTTCCCAGTTATGAGGGGAATGAATTAGAATCTGAGGTAATATATAGCTAACATTTCACAAGGAAAGAATTTGCAGCTTCAAAAAATGTTGCAAGCATAGAGTTGCAGTCATCAAAATAGCTAGCTGATGTCTCCACAACAGTTCTAACTCGATTATGCCAATTTGGACAGTCAGCCGATTCTTTCTGAAGGATGTTGTGGAAGGGAGCCCTAATCTATCTCAGAATCTCCTCCTCTTCCCTGCCTCCCACAATAGGTGGCATATGTTGTGCTCTCCTAATTAATTGGCCTATTTTGAGGCTGATTTTTTTTTTTTACAAACAAACTCTTAATGAATTTCATTTACTGTGCCATGCTCAGGGACAGTTCTAAGCTTTGCACAGTCTGAAACAAAAACAATTTGGGGTCCCTCTTTAAAAAAGAATACAGAATTAGGTATAGGAATTTGTTAGAGAGTCATGCAAGTGAAGGGCCTGAAACTTTGGTTTGTTACTTTCCAGGTAAACCCTTCTCTGGTCACAGCTCCTAATGAATTGGTCACATAAAGTCACTTGACACACAGGATATCTGTACTGACATATTTGTAACTACATAAATTACCAAACGTCTATGAAACAGGAAGCTTTTATAATCAGTACCTTATTTTAAGCAATAGACTTGAAAATAAAACTCCAGAAAAAAAAAATATTAGGAATGTACATGGCTTTTGTTATTGTGGTACCTGGAGAAGCAGTTTAGTGCAGTGGCTTAGAGAATGAATTTTGGAGTCAAACTGCCAAGTTTTGGGGTTGAAATCCAAGCTTCACTACTTCTTAGCTGGGAGACCTCAAACAAGTTATGTGACTACTCTGCTGCTCAGTATCCTCACCTGCAAAATGGGAATAGTACCCATCTAAAGGGGTTCTTGCAAGAATTAGATTAGAATTAGGATAGCAAGATTAGTTAGCGTACATAAAATACATAGAAGCTGGCACACGGTAAGTGCAATATAAGTGTGAGCTGTTAGTATTATTTGTTAACGTATCACAATTACACTTTAATTTTGGTAACTATTTCCATTTTCTGAGCATCTCAACTGATGCTCATGGAGTTCTGTAAAATACAGGTTAATTTCTTACACATTTTTTTACTTTAAAAAAGACCCTAAATTCCATCTAAAACTAATGAATTGAATGAATTAATAGCATATCAATACCATGGAACCATTAAGCTCAATAAAAAGAATGAGGCAGATCTATATTTACTGACATGGAAAGATGTCTGGTACAATATTAGCATATAATATTACATAGTCTGTTCACTGTTCTTCTGTGTGTATGCTGTCTTCCATTTGTATATTCACAAATGTTTCTATTTATGCAGAAGATGTCTGGAAGTGTGCATGCCATACCTTAAAAGTGGATACATCAGGGTGTGGGATCGGGGGACTAATGCACTTATATTCTATTAGAACTTTGTATTTTATGTAATGTGCATGCATTTCTTTTATCATTTAAAAAGTCTGAGTCAGAAATAAAAGCTAAACCCACCTTGGTGTGTCCACAAACTTCTCAATCAGCACAGCATCATCATTGAAGGACTTCTTAGCCTCCCTCCGTGCTGATTCTAACTGCTCTTGAAATTCTTTTTCGGATTCGGCAATCCTCATACCCTAAGACGCAAAGGCAGTTACGACCATGACACAGCTGACACAGAGGAGACAGCCTGCAATGGGGACAGCAGCACGCAGTCTTACTTTTCCTCCTCCGCCGCGGACGGCTTTGATCATGACGGGAAAACCGATCCTCCTCGCCTGCTCTCTCAGGCACTGGTCCGTTTGGTCCTCGCCATGGTAACCTTCCACAACGGGTACTCCGGCAGCAGACATTATGGATTTGGATGTACTTCAGGATAAAAACAAAACAAAACCCCCAAATGCCCAAATTCCATGAAATATTTCATGTAAGAGAAAGAAATACAGCCCAATCTATAAAATATAATGGAACTTTTAAAAGAAAGCATCCCATAAAGAACTAAAGTCTGAGAAAACAAATATTAATGTAAATATGAAAATATCTGTTAATTTTCCTCAATTCAGTCGTTTATCCCCCAAGAACTGGCATATATTGATTACAAATATTAATTAGTTGACTATTTTCTGTAATTCACTGGAGTGGCAGATAGACAGACCACTTGTGCCTACAACAACAAAAGGATATTGTTAACATGTCCATTGTAGGTAAAACCAATGATTTTAACTGACCTTGCTATTTAAAAGATATAAACTCATACCTCTTAATACCCATGTCTCTAATTGCAGATGAAGGAGGACCTATAAAAATAATTCCTTCTTGCTTACACAGTTCGGCAAATTCCATGTTTTCTGAAAGAAAACCGTATCCTGGATGGATAGCCTAGAAGTGAGGAGTGAAAAGACAGATTTGTGAGTGTTCCACCAGCAGTGTCCCGTGGCGGTTGTCACTTTCCTTGGGGGACGCTTGTCCTCTGCTGGCGATCGGCACACACATCTGTTTCCGAACAGGTGCATGAACTGAAGTTCCGGAGCCTCACCTGAACTAGAAGAATCTGTACATCTTGTTATTGTGGTGACACACACACAACAGACGCCTGTTTGAACCACTTTCAAGTGTATGCCTCAGGGGCACTGAGTACATTCAGTGTCGTGCAGCGGTCACCTCCACCCACCTCCAGAACGCCCTCCTCGCCCCAAACAGAAACTGTGCCCGTTCAACACTGATTCCCCATTCACTGGTAACTTTCTTACCAATCCTACTTCCTGTCTCTGAATTTGCTCATTCTAGGAACCTGACATACGGGGAATTGGACAACCCTCTTCCCTTTGTCTGCCTTATTTCACCTAGCATAGTATTTCCAAGGTTCATCCATGGAGTAGCATGTATCAGAGTTTCATTCCTTTTCTAAGGCTGAATAATATTCCTCTGCATGTATATATTCCACATTTTGTTTACCATTCACCTATTGATGGACGTGGATTATCTCCACCTTTTGGGTCTTATGAATAATGCTTCTATGAACATGGATGTATATATATCTCTTCGAGTCCCGGCTTTAAATTCTTTTAAGTATACATCTACAAGTGGAATGGGTGGATCAGACGGTACAGAAGAATTTGTATTTTAATTAAAAATAATACTGCTATCAGGGTAGAATGTTAAGGAATATTTGTAAGTAGGAGTAAAGGGAATAGGGATTTCTCAACTTTGCCTGGCTATAAAGCTGGCCCGGAACTGAAACTATGGTACTTAAAAGCCAAGAGGAACACACCAGCACAATAATACCTCATTTATCTTCCGGTCACTCTATGCCCACGTTACCTTTCTAAAGAAACAAACAAACAAAAAACTAAGAAGCAAACAAAAAGTCATATATTAAAGTCTGCATACACTTTAGTGATAGAGGGCTCCCTCAGACTTTTGCCTAGTTATTTGGAAGTTACTTGGTCCTAACAAATTTATTATCTGGCTTTCTGGCTCACAGAAGAGGAATATCAGTGACGAAAGGACAGCATGTCTTCTCAGGGCAAACATATTGCCAGGAAAAAGGGGAGAAACAGGAAAGCAAGCAGCAGCTTGGTTCATTTAGTGAGGAAGGAAGCAACTCTCTCACCAACTTCCACAGTCCTCATGGCATTTCTGTTCTTCTAAAACAATAATTCTGTTATGTATTAGAATTATGACCATGGGAATGCAAAGAAAAAGGCTCTGCCAACCATATTTCAAAACAGTTACATTCAAAGAACATTTCAAAATTAAACGGGTAAGCTTCTGATGCCTGGGGAATTCATCTGAACGGAAAAACCCACATTTTACTGAGAGCAAACAACAAAATTCTAAATACTGACTAAAATGCTGAAAGTCACATTTTGATGTCAGTTGGAATTTTGTTTCTCTTAAATCAATGTTCAATTTTAGACATTTTCTATGAAATGGTCAAATGTAGTTTATGCTAGGCACAGTGGCAAAGGTCTACACTCAGCTCTCCCTGGTCTTTTAACAGCTCTTCCCGAGGTGTGATTTACAGTGCACAGTGCCGTGGATTCAGTAAATTTGTGTAACTGTGTAACCGTTACTACAGCCCGGCTGTATAATGGAACA
The DNA here is from genome assembly GCA_007922815.1 of Macrotus californicus. Classification (NCBI taxonomy): domain Eukaryota; kingdom Metazoa; phylum Chordata; class Mammalia; order Chiroptera; family Phyllostomidae; genus Macrotus; species Macrotus californicus. Next base: position 12,106 of record VMDR010026766.1, read on the forward strand.
CTTCTACCGCTCAAAAAAGTTCCTGGGTTCCTATGTGCAGAACTAATTCTGACTTCCAGAACCAAGCCACTACTGACCTGCTCTCTCTATGGTTTTGCCTTTTTTAGAAATTTCATAGAAATGGAACCACACAGTCTTATGTGTCTGACTTCTTTAACTCAGCGTGCCTTTCCAAGGCTCACCCACGTTGCTGCATGCGTCAGCAGTCCATTACTTTTTGTAGAACTGATCCCACTATGGATATATCACACTTAGTTTATGCATCATCTGGGTTTTTTTTTCCAGTTTGGGGTCATGATGAACATTCGTACAAGTATATTTTTCATTTCTCTTGGGGAAATGCTCAGGAGGGCCACTGTTGAGTCAAAATACGTTAAGTCCATGTTTAACTTTTTAAAAATCAGCCAAACCGTTTTCTAAAGTAACTGTGCTATTTTGCATTTCTACCAGCAATGCACAATGACTCCAAGCTTCTCTGCAGCCCTGCCAACAGTGGTATCATCAGTCTTTTTGATTTCAGCCGTTCTAGTGGGCGCATAGTGCTATAGCATTTTTTTAAATTTTTTTATCAAAACATTATTCATACATTATAAGCATACTCAATCCAATAACTTTTTTGTATAGTCACAGAGTTGTACAACTACCACCATAATCTAAAACACTGAATATAATCTAATAATGTAAGTTTTCTTTGCCCCAAACAGAAACCACATGCCCCTTAGCAGTTATCCCTCATTTCCCACATGTCCTAGGCAACCACCCATTTACTTTGTCTCTATGGATTTGACTAGCCTGTACATTTCCTATAAATGGAATCATACAATATATAAAGTCTTTTGTGATTGTCTTCTTTTACTGAACACAATATTTTCAAGGTCCATTCATTTTTTTTTTAGCATATATCAGTACTTTAGTCCTTTTCACTGCTGAATAATATTCCATTCTATAGCTAGAGCACATTTTATTTATCCATTCATCAGCTGACGGATATTTGGATGATTTCCATTTTTGGTTATTAATAATGCTGTTATGAACATGCATGTATAAGTCTGGATACATGTTTTCATTTTGTTTGGGTACATACCTAAGAAATGGAGCTAATGGTCCATATGGTAACTCCATGTGTGATTTCGGAGGAACTGACAAGCCGTCTTCCAAGCTGGCTGCACCAGTTTATGCTTCAACCAGCAAATTTATGAGGGGCTTACAGTTCCTCCAAGTCCTTGTCAACCTTGCTCTTCTCCTTTTCATCTACAGCATCCTAATGAGGGTCTAACTGTGATTTTAATGTCAATTTCCCTAACGGCTAATGACACTGAGTATCTTTCAATGGGATTATTGGCCCTTTGTGTATCTTCTTTGGTGATGTGTCTATTCAAATCTTGCCCACTTTTTGCAGTTGGGTTGTTTCTCTTCTTATTACTGAGTTGTAGTGTTTCTCATACATTCCAGACACAAACCCTTCATCACACATGTTTTGCACATATTTTCTCCCAGTCCATGAGTAGTTTTTTATATTCTTAATGGTTACTTTGAAGAACAAAAGTTAAAAATTTTGGTGAAGTCTATTTTATCAACTTTTTCTTTTATGGATCTTGTTTATGATATCATGTCCAAGAAATCTTTGCCTAACCCAGTCAAAGACTTTCTCCTATGTTTTCTTATGGAAATTTTATAGTTTTAGTTCTTCCATTTAGGTCTATAATTCATTTCAATTTTTTTTTAACGGAAAGTATAAGGTAAGAATGTAGGAACTAGGCTT
>VMDR010026767.1:0-13868 GCA_007922815.1 Macrotus californicus
TTTGTAAATTTTAAAAATTCCATCTTTCTTTCTTCAAATAAGGTAAAAATTAAAATATATGTTTGAAAATGAAGGAGGTATAACAAATCACAATTTGGCAGAAAACTCTATTTCATGTAACATAAAGGAATTTTGTGCTAAAAGTTTAAAAGAATGTGTAGTCTTAAAACAACAAAGGAAACAGTTCCCAAATTAACCAATACATTTTAACAAACAATATTTCAAACATAAGGAGAACATGATGGTTATGAATTGGCAATTCACTAAACAGGAAACATAGTGGCAAATGAACACATCAAAGATGCTTATTCTCACTAGCAATCAGGGTGTGTATATTAAAATATCAATAAGTATCATTCACACCCATTGCTTTGGCAAAACTAAAATAACCTCACAGTTACCAAGTGTCAGTGGGAACATGAAGGAACAGGGACACTCAAATCCTGCTAGTGGAAAACACACATCACCAGTCACTGGAAGAGCAATTCGGCAACCTGTAGCAAATTTGAGGATATGAATATCCTCATTTTTAAGTGTATACCCTAGAGAAACTCTTGCATTTGTGCATGAGAAGACCAGTACAAGATGTACAATGTAGCATTTTTAGAACAAAAAAGGAAAATCTAGCTAAATGTCACAAGCTTTGTATTTCACAGGAAATGAGAGGTTAACAGTGAAGAAACCTTTTTAAAATTTACAAATGACTATAAAATAGGAGAGCAATGAAGAACAAATCCCAAGGCAGATAATAGCAATCCTAAAAGTTTGGTAAGCAAAATTTCCTGTCTGAATTAAATGTAATGTCAGCACTGATAAGTACAAATAATGCTTACAGAATAAGTGTATCTTCAGGATCTGAGACCACTTTAAAGTCAACCATTTACAGTAATGATGGCTACATAGAAAATCTATTAGTTTGTGCCTTTGCTACATAATAGAATATCATTAGTTGAAATAAAGATGGGAAAAGGCCAAGAATGTCTCACTTAAAATATTTAATAAACACCACTATTATACAAATGTAAAATATAACAGTGACAAATTTTTCTCAATGTACTGCTGCTTCAACTACTCACCAAGTTTTGGTGTTAACTTCATACTTATAAAGATCATCTACCAATCCATATTTGTTGCCTGGTAGTGCTTTATAGCCTCCATGAACATAAATGGACTTCGTAATTTCATCATACACACTGGTGTGACCATATCCGCCTTGAACAATAGCTCCTTTGGTTTCTGAAACAAGCCAAGTGTTGGATGCTGTAAGAGAAAGAAGATAAAACATGAACTTCAAGTAGCATCTTAAAATATAACTGACACCTCACCAAACTACCGAGCTAATTCTAACACCACCTTTTTATGAGTAAGGTATACCTAACATTCACTTAATCAAGGAAAAATTATTAAATATGTGCTAGTTACTATGGTAGGTGCTAGGGGTTGAAGTTGAGTAGGACTGGTCTTTCTGTAGATTAAACTCAGAAACATTGAAAATGCCAAATTTGTGTGTGCAAGAGGAAAAGGCAAACTTCATTCTTACATACATTTCTGTATTTGTTGATAACTGAAAAAATTGTAATACATAGTTTATGAGAGCCTACTATGTAACAGGCCCTGAGTTAGTCACTGTTATTACAAAGGTAACAAAAAAGACGGGGCGTCTGCCTTTAACGATGTTTAGCTTTGTGCTGGCCCTTTATCGCTTCAAACAGCTAAGAAATGATAAAAGAAGGAAGCTTGGAGCATCAGAAAAGATCAACAAATAGAGCAGAAATATGAGTCTACACTATCCTTGTCCTCTATGAGACGTCTAAGTCATATTTGATGAAGAAAACAAAAATTATAACATCATCTGCTACTCAAGACAATGATACGAAAAAGTGGGGAAGGCAAGAGGGCCTAAATGAGAGCAACACTTTCGTATTTCATTCAAGTTTTAAAAAGTTGATCCTGGGAGATTATAATTAGTTACATATGTGTATTGTTTATACCCAGAGCAACTTCTGAGAAAACTATACAAAGATTTCACACTCAAGAATATTATAAGTCCGTCAAGATGAAATTCTGACAGTTGTCAAGTAACCCACAAGAAGCAAGTAAACAGAACCACAGGTGCACGCGCACACACACACACACACACACACACACACACACACACACAAACCAGGAAACAAAACAAATAAAAAAAGAGCAGATGTAGGCACTAATATATCAAAGTTACTTTAAACATAAACGGTCCAACTATATAACAAGCAGATTGATAGACTGATAGTGCAGATTGATATATTCTTGAAAAATAATTATAGAAATAAGGAACAGAGCTGTGATTGTCAAGGGCTGGGGATGAGAGAGTAGTGACAGCAGAGGGAGGTGGGTATGGTTTGAAAGGGCAATGTGACGGCCCTGGACAGGTGCCTCCGTGGGTTGGAGCGCCATCCCATACACCAAAAGGCTGCGGGTTCGGTCGCCAGTCAAGGCACATACCTAGGTTGTGGGTTCAATACTTGGTTGGGGCACATACAGGAGGCAACCACTTAATGATGTTTCTCTCTCTTCCTCTGTCTTCCTCTCTCTCTAAAATCAATAAAATGCCCTCGGGGAATGATTTAAAAAAAGGAAAAGAGCAATGCGAAGTGTCCTTGTGGTGATATCTTGACTACAGTGGTAGACACATGAAACAACATGCAAAAACGTGGATAGACTTATATACATATACACATTCACACACAAATGAGACCGGAGAAATCAGTGAGATCACGAGACTGTACCAAGGTAAACACCTAGACTGTGATAACCTGTATTTTTGCAAGATGGCAGCACTGAGAAAAAATGCCTCCAGGGAACACAGGACCACTGTCAGCTCTTACAAGTGTGCATAAATTATCTCAAAAGTCAAAGTTTAATTTAAAAATATACCTGTGCCTTACTAGAAACGGGCAGTTCCTCATGACACAGGCCCGACATCAAAGTGTGTATTCCTAACCACTGTGGCAGCAGTTCTCAAGGTTCGGCCCCTAGCAGTTCAGTCCAGAAACCATAGATAAGGTAGTTTCAGACGAAAAATTAAGAAAATAACTTTGCTCAGATACAGGTGATAAACTTGAAATGTAAAATTAATTATGATTTGCATTCTCGCTATATTTTTATTACATTTGCATTTGGAAATGTGCACACACTACAAGGTATCCTTTTGGCTCAGTAAACATTGACAACTTACTTGTCAACATACTTTGTCAATTCCTAGGATGATGGCAAAGAAGGTGTCCTTCTTATGTGACCGCTGACCCGATACAAGGAAGAGCTAACTACAGCTTTTAGGTACCAGAATTATGAGCAAAAGCAATGATTGGCTGACAGTATTTAACAGTAAGAGCAAAGCCCTTCACTGATATTATAACATCAAAGAGCCAAGTACAGCACAGAGTATACCTCACTTCACGGCAAGCAGTTACATTAAAAGCAAAAACTAAAGGCTAAGGAAGAAGTTTTGTTGCCTTTAGACTAGCTCCAAGTCCACATAGTAATATTAGTGTGAAATATAACTTCAGGTTGCATTAAAAATACTAATATCAACTCTAGAACAAGGGAAAGTAATGGTGTCACATTCGGTGACACACCACGCTCTATTAAGTTCTGTTAGGATGGGTCACTACTAAGTAGAGTTTGTCCAGAGAGGGTGACAAAGATGACAATGTGTATTTTATACTTACATAATCCTTTTACTGAGTTATCAATGGTCAATGGTGTGAGACATCTGTGCCTCGGTTTCCCTCTCTGTAAAATGGGGTTAAAACGGTATATATTTGGATGTTCACCTTGAGCAAGAGTCAATATGTGTAAAGTGCTTATGACACCACCTGGCACAGAGTAAGGCCTCAGTAAACATTAGCTGCTATTATTATTATCTGTAAGAAAACATCCCTTACATCGTTAATATCTGTGTTACTATAAGGCTCTACCAGTAGGGTATGAATAAAACCATGTCATGTGAGGACTGAAGCAAGTAGGGATGCTTGTCTAAAGAATCAAAAATAAATGAAAAATAACATATCTCAAAATATTTGTAGGGCCAGGATGCGGAAGAGTGACTAAATTCACACGTAGAGCTCTATGTGGTCATGAGAAAACAGGTGCCAATTATAACTGCATGTTTCTTCCAAATATAAATCCTCACGTGCTAAATAAGTAAAGCTACAGGGCAGCTGCCTTCTAAGGGACTGGCATGTCTATCACTGAAAGAATGTTAAGCAGGGACAGAAGGATGAGAATTTTTTGCACCCAGAATGCACATCTACTAACTTTTTAATATAACACATGTATACTTTCAAATATATATATATATAAATATATATATTTATGTAGCTGGTAAAGTTTTAAAAGCATATACTTTCATAATAATAAAAATGATCATGTCATTTATAAAAACTAAAGTCTTCTGTAACATTTTCATTGAGAAAATATAAACACGTATCTGATGTTAACAGCGGCCACTGTCACACAGACGTATCGATAGCAACTTATTACACCATTTTACTTATTGCACCAAAATTGTGTTAGTTTACCTGACTAGTCCTGTAAAGTTCTTGTCCACAAAACTCCACAACAAATGCCAAGCCTAATTTAGGCACAATAAAAGTCTGTGTTTTATGATTCCTGGGATTGAATTATTTTTAAAGGGCGGTTTCTGCTCTTAAAGATTCCTAATTCCCACCCCCTCACACACCTGTTCTGCAGATCTACATTTTCAGACACCAGTTGGCTGGAAAGCAAAGTTCCATTTACACTTGAAGGTCACCACAGGATCGTGAAAATATGTACTGTTCGAAGCTAAAGACAGTCACGCAGTGTCATCTACACTTACAGAAGAAAAAATTAACTTCCTAAAAAATCATACTTAACGGTTTTCAAATCAAAAGGAAAAAGTTAACATAAAATGGCATTAATGATGATTTCCCAATACTCCTCCCAAATTCTAAAAGCATGAAAAATACTAAAGCAAACCATTAATATTATACAAACTTTGAGACTCACATTGAAATTCTTAGGAAGTTTATGAGGTATTGCAAACTTCCAGTGAAATAAATTTCCCTCAGGACTAACCCAGAGGAGTTTTATGGTCCAAGTTAGTGAAAGCACCTGGTAACTCCCCTCGGAAATACACAGATTCCCTAAAAGCCATAATTCAAAGTATAGCCAAAAGGAGAAACTGCTGTTTCCTTTACTGCCTGAGCAAGTCCACGGGGATTCTAATAATTTCGTGTCAACTCTATGTCCTACATAACCAAATACAAAAACATGCATCTACTTCCTCTGTTTTTAGTGCTTTATTTGACAATAATTTCAAAGGTACAAACAAGTTGCAAGAATAGTCAGAGGATACCCATGTGCCCATTACTCAGAGTCACTAATTACTGCATATTAACATTTGTCCCATGTTTTACCAATGGCTGTACGAAATAATTGTCTACATCCTTCCTGTTATCCAGACGTATTTTAGTGTATGCTTCAAAAGCAGAGACTTTCTTTTTACATAATCATATTACAGTTATCAGCATCAAGAAGACTTAACATTTATACAGCGCTTCCATGCACACACACATACACACAGAGTTATATTTCAACTTGTGAATTCAACCAATCAAGTCCTTCAGAGCATTTGTCCAGCATAGAGCCCAGTATGGGACCACCCACAGCATTCAGCTGCCATGTTTACTTAGCCTTCTTTAACTGGGAACAATTTCTCAGATTTTCTTTGCCTCTTGTGATGCTGACATTTTTGAAGACTAAAGCGCTCCCCTTTTAAAATAAAAGGCTCCTCCTTTGGGGTTTGTATGAGATTGCTTGATGACTAGATTTAGGCACGTGCTCCCACTCAGAATACTTGTAAGCCAGCAGTTGGCCACCTGTGTCCATGGGCCAAATCCAGCCCGCCAGATCCGTAAGTAAAGATCTACTGGCACGCACCCATCTTCATTCACAGACATATTATCTACGGCTTGCTTCCAAACTTCAGGGGAAGAATTGAGTAGAAGAAAGAGAGACAGGACGATCTATAAAACCTAAAGTATTTACTATCTGAGCCTTTACAGAAAAAAACTGCTAGCCCCGCTGTAAGCAGTGTTTCTTTCAGCAGTACCGAGTCCAGAGGCAAATGATGTCCAATTTCCCATGGCTCATGATGTGGATTTGGTCATCCAGACAAGGTATTGATGGATTTCTTCACCACCTAGTTACTATTTTTCCCCTGCACCCTTAAACAGTCCATGGGGGAAACTCTTAAATACCGTGCACATCTCATCAAAAATTCATCCCCACCCCCACAGACTGAGCACCCACTGATGGTTCTTCCCCAAACCCGTTTTTTACTATGATTTTTAACTTCAACAAGGCCAGTCAGCATTCTGTGTACGAATAAGAATTCCCCCCTCCTCTTTTTGTGTCTGTTGGTCTGTCCATTCTCAGTAGTAGCTCACAGATTCTATTTTTTCACTACTTTATAGTTTATTACTTTCTGAAATTACTCTGATGCTCACACCGTCCCAGACCTTGCCAACAGGACCCCTCCAGGCTGACACCTATGCTTTTTTGTCAGGACCCATCATCTTCCTGAGCACATCCTTCATTTGGTAGAACAAGACGGACCAGGCTCATTTTTGCTTTCCTGCCACAGCCCCACAGTCTACCGTTCCTCCAACAAGCCCTGCGTCCTTCTCATGGGGATGCTAGTAGAAACTGGATCTGGGAACATCGATGATTAGTGTGCTCACTACTAGGGTGTCTTAGCTCCTAGGCCCTCCCAGAAGAATCCACAGCTATAACCACCTGCCTGTCTGATCAATCATAAGCTCACACCGATACTCCAATTCCAATCCATGCAGGCAGGGCTCTTCCTTGCCTTCCCATCTCATATTCGTGTCTCCTGTCTTCCACGCCGAGAACTTTCATTCCCAACAACATCAACACATTTACTCGTTTTTTTCAATCTAACAATACACCTAAAGTAATTTCAGAATTGCTTCACCAAAACCTCCAAAAAAGCAAACCTAGAGGACTTATTTGCATTTCTTCCCCACATCCGCACCTACACTCGGGGCACACTGTCAGACACTGCATTAAAAAGTCAGGTGGGCCCTGACCCGTGTGGCTCAGTTGGTTGAAGTACTGTCCCACACACCAAAAGGTTGGGGGTCTGATGGGTTCAATTCCTGGTCTGGGTTTGATTCCCAGTTGGGGCATGTAAGAGAGAAACCAATCAATGTTTCTCTCTTACATCGATGTATCTCTCTCTCTCTCTCTCTCTCTCTCTCTCTCTCTCTATCTCTTTCCCCCCATTCTCTCTCTCAAATCAATAAATATATTTTTTAAAAAATAATCAAAAAGTCACTTGGATATGTTTTTTTCTCCTCCTTTCAGAATGATTGTTATTTATCTGAAACATAAGAGTCCAATAACCCTATCTAACAATCACAGATAGAATATTCCATATTCAGTAAATGAGTAAATGTTCTCTTTGTTCTTTCAAAAACTTCTGAGAATGAAACTTATAAAATAACAGTCTTAATAGACAATTAGGCTTGCGAAGCAGAAAAACTAAAAGTGGATCCAACAGAACCTTACAAAGTGCCAGAAGGTGAACAGCTTCCTTTGCGTCCCACTGTGACCCATGCAACAGCCCACGTTCCCATTCTGCTTTTCCTCTCTCCCTCCCTTTTCCTTCCACTTTTAGTTTCTTTCTTTCTAACTTGGACAAAACACGTAACATTGGTCAATGGGCAGGGGTGGGGTGGAGATGAAAGATGGTATGGGGGGATAAATGATGATGAAAAAGCTAAAACAAAAAAAATAAAGAAAAAAACACATAACATTTGCATACTAGTCACCTACTGACATCTGCACCCTCGTTCTAGTCTTCCCTCTACAATTAAACCCACGAAATGCCCCCCATCCGTCTTTTACCTGAAGTGTCCACGTTCACCTCGACATTAGATGAAGCTTATTCTCTGGGAGAGGGGTTGGCAAATTACAGCCCCCAGACCAAATCCAGCCCACCAACAGTTCTGTAAATCTCGCTTTAGTGACACGCGGCCACACTCAGTCACGTGTGTGCTTTACATGGCTGCCCAGGTACAGCTTCAATGGCAGAGCTGAGCAGTGACAACAGACACTGTATAGTCCATGCAGCCTAAATTATTTACTACCTAGACTTTTACCAAAAAGAGCCTGCACATACCTACTCGAGTAGATTTCTCAGGTAAGGCCACATGTATACAGAATTACCTGAGTTCTGGCATGCTCAAACTGGCGTTTCTATAGCCTTGACACTTGAAGGACAGTTGGGCAAGATGTAAAACCTTTTTAGCCTGTCCTTGCTTTCCTTCAGTCTCTTGAAAAATTTGTTCCATGTCTGCCTAGATTCGTATGTTGTTTTGAGAAATCTGATCCTACTCTAATCTCTTGCCCTTATAAAATGTTTCATCTTTCTGCCTGAAGAGACTGAGGATTTTTTTCTTTATCTTTTAAAATGTAATATTTTTATCAAGCTGTCTCAAAATTGCTGCTGTGGGTGAATTTTGACAGGCACCCGAAGTGACAGCTCAGAAACAGGAGCATGGATGAGTGAATTGGGAAGTCATACAATGAAACGCAGTGATGCAAAGGAGTTAATTGTGGGCATTCATAACGACATGGATGAGCCTTGGGAAACAGTGAATGACAGAAAAGGAAGCCTTAGAACACTACATAAAACATTATTTCCTTTTTTAAAGTTCAAAAATAAGTAAATAAAACAGTATGTCATGTAAGCATGCATGTCCATGTGGTAAAGCTATTTTTAAAAACAAATGCATAATAAAAAATTCTGGATTTCAGAAGAGTGGAAAGGCAGAAAACCCTTTTAAAAATAAGAAAAAGATGATGAGTATGATTTGAAAGAGAAAATTAAAGGAATACAACAAATGGCTATGCTGTTTAAAATCAATATCCACTCATCAAATATGTTTTCGGGTTATTTTGTAAGTAAGATATGATTATTTCTACGCTGATGACACAATAAACAAATAAAGTTATACAAACTATAAAGAGAAAAACTTTAAAGAATATCCAACCAATGGTTATATATTTTTTAAAGATTTTATTTTATTTATTTCTAGACAGAGGGGAAGGGAGGGAGAAAGAGAGAGAGAGAAATATCAACATGTGGTTGCCTCTTGCACACGCCCCCTACTGGGGACCTGGCCTGCACCCCAGGCATGTGCCCTGACTGGGAATCGAACCAGCGACCCTTTGGTTCGCAGGCCAGCACTCAATCCACTGAGCCACACCAGCCAGGGCCAATGGTTATATTTTTTAACAAATGGAAAGAAAAATATGTGTAAACAAGAATGCTGTTTATAACAAAAAGTAACAATAGCTAATGCTCTTGAAAAATGTTGAGCAAATATAGCAATCTTAAACATCAAAAGAAAATAAAATTCAACAGATGACCACATAGTCTTAAAACCTGTAAGTTCAAGAATAGTAGTAGAAGACAATGAATGCTGCTAAAAACCCTCCTCCTTCTTCCACAAACACTTATCAAGCATTCCGTGCATGGCACTCTACTAGAGAGTGCACGGAGCTAACTTCTGAGAAAAAGGATATAAATATAAGAATACCTATAAAAAGCAGTATATGCCTCATGGTCATTTACAAACACAGAAATGCAGGAGCCTAGAGAAAAATTAAACCACTTTCAGAGGATGAAAAAGGCAGTAAATACGGTTGGAGAGGAACCAGAGTCTTTTCACGATTAAATTATTATGAAGACTACCTGCACTTTGTTACCTAAACAAAAGTTTACGGAGCCTTTACTGCAAACTACTCTCTATGTTATGCATTTTCCTGATTCTTCTGACAATTTTGTGCGTGAAGCTTGTTGATTACTGTCACCTCTACGCACCTGACAACCATACATCACTTTTAGAAGTTACACTCCAGGGTGCCTTCATGAAAAATGTCCCTGTCACGCCTATTTGTGTGTGTTCCACCTAAGCTATTCTCTTAAGTACTGCGTTGTTCTGTATCTACACACATTTCCATATTCAGCTGAGTCCTGAACAACACAGGTTCACGGGCGCCAACCCCTCACATAGATGAAAATCTGCACGTAATGTCTAACTCCCGGAAAACTTAATTACTCCAGTTGTCCTTCAGTACCTGTGGAGCACTGGTTCCAGGACCCCCAACAGAGACCAAACTCCGTGAATGCTCGTGTCCCCCAGGTGAAATGGTGAAGGTCAATGCATACAGGCAGCCCTCCGCGTCCACAGACTCCCAAGCACAGATAAAAAGCAGTACAGGTATTTATTGGGGAAAAAAAACAAAACCCTCCACATAAGTAAACCCATGCAGTGCACTCATCTTGTTCAAAGGTCGACTGTAAATCAAGCACACTGAACGCAACATATCTTCAGCTAAAGAAAGGGCTGATTTTGGAAACATAGCCCCCAAGACTCATCATCTAACTGCGAGTGTTATAATTAAGGAAATTTCAAAGATTATGTGTTGATGCAAAGCCTGGGTAATTAGGCTCCATCACCACTCTGCTAGCTGCCTTTATGAATGGCCCCTTTGAAGGCTACCTTCTCCTGCCAGAACTTAACTATCCTACTACTTAACTATCCTACTACTACTTAACTGTCCTACTAGTGTTACCTGCACTTTCCCAAGTAAAATTATTTCACCCGAATCCTTCTTTCATGGTCTGCTTCCATGCAAACCCTTTAAAAAGGTCCTGTACCCCCTGCCCATTGCTGCTCACTCCTTTGCTCCCCTTACTACAAGCAAGTTTCCTTGGAGGAGCTGTCCAACTCCACTCCTCTCTCTCCCCCTTACATCCAGTCCAGCCAGGCTCACACCCACCCGCTACACAAACACTGTTCCCCGTAAGGGTCACCAATGACCTGCACAGTCCTAAGTTCAGTGGTCAATCCTTAGTCATCGTTTTACTTGATCCACCAGCAGAGCAGCATCTGGCAAACTGGATGACTCTTCTTTGTAAAATCTTTCTGCACGTGGCTTCTAGCTCACCACACTCTTTCTTGGTTCTTTGCTTCTTCTCCCCTACCTCTTACCATTGGAACACCCTAGGGCTCCTTTTTGTGTTTTATCTACACCCATTTCCTTAGTGATCTGATCCAGCCTCATGGCTTTAAATGCTATCTATATCCTCAAAACTCCCAAATTTACATCTCCGGCCCATGTCTGCCTCTAGACCCCCAGACCCATACATTGAATGCCTACTTGACATGTTTTGCTGTCATGTCTAATGGATATCACATACAAACGTCCAAACTGAAATCCTGACCTTCACACATCCTTCCCCTCAAACCTGCTTCAGGATCTTCCACATGTCAGTTGACGGTAACTTCATCCTTCCAGTTGCTCAGGCCAAAAACTTTTTATCTCAGATTCTACCTTCAAACCCTCGGCAAATACTACTGATTTCACCGTAAAAACACACGAAATAAACATGCTGACCCTCATCATCTCCAGCACCACCACTACCCTGGTCTAAGCCACCATCTTTGCTCAGATTACTGTGACAGCCTCCTAACTGGCCTTCTTGCTTCTGTTCTTTCTCCCCAGAGTTTATTCTCAACACAGCAGCCAGAATGATTCATTTAAAAATCATGTCATTGTGCTGCCCAAAGCTTGCAACGTCTCACCATCTCACGCAGAGTAAAACAACAAAGGCCAGCCAAGAACCCTATGATCTTGCTCCTTACTACTTCTCTGACCTCACCTGTTAATTTTCATTCTCTCTTCCAGACTCCTCCACCACTCCTTGAACATGCTCTGCATGTGCTTGGCTTTTCATTAGCCCTTCCTACTTCTAGGGAACATTCCTGCCCCTGGCCCCTCCCCTGATTATCTACATTACAAGCCTCTCTACCTCTTCAATTCTTTGATCACAATTCATCTCCTCATTGAGGCTTGCCCTGGCCTTCCGAACCACCTCGACCCTCGATGTTCTCAATCTCCTTACCTTGCTGATTTTATAAAACTTACTATCTTCTAACACATCGTACAACATGCATACCTATTACAGTTACTATCGATGGTCTGTATCACCCTGCTAGAAACAGGTTCTGCAAAGGTAAGGGAAAATACCTGATGCCTTATTTACTGATATGCATTGATAGGCATTATTGCATATGCCTGGAACCAGGTGGAACCGGAAAGGCACTCCTATAAGCTACCAGTTCAAGCAATATTTGGAGGTACTCCTTAGATCCACAGGTGGTCTAAACCTTAGAAGTCAAAATATACTCTAGTATCTTAAATTTTTTAATGTGAATTGGTAAGGCTCATAACTAAGATAATTAAAGTTACATGGTTGGTTCCTTTGAAATCGTGTTATTACAAAAATCTCCAACAAGATTCAGGGCAGTAAGCAATGGACCAGGAATACTTCACAGTTATTTTCAATGTTATTCAAAGTTTAGTAAGTGGTAGTTTTGGAGTATGTTAACTGAGAGCATTTTTGTTTCTTTTTAAAATTTCTACAGAATGGTATGGTTAATATTCTCAGAGTGCCATTCAGGGTAAATTTGTGTGTAGTAAAATCCCGTTTTCATGAATTAATCTGCTACGATGTTGGCTTTCTTTTCAGTCCCTCTCACCACACTGCTGGTTAAAAAGACGGTCTATTCTTTAATTAAACAAAAAAATTCTCAGTTTTCTAGAAGCTTTAGACATGCAACGATACTCAGAGTAAATCCGACCTACATTTGGGTAGTTGCCATCATTAAAATCAGTTAGGGAAAAAAAAAAACTAGCTTTAACTGACATCGCAGTATAGTAATCCCACGATGCACAGAAAGAATCTTTTAAACTTTCTCTCTAGAGATAAGCCTTCACTTATAACTCAGATGATAAATTATCCCATTACTTATGTTCAAAGCAGCCCTACTTAATATAGAATCATTCCCTAAAGTAGCACCGCCTACGGTATATACAACCTAATTATTCTGACATCTTTAAACTATAATTACCCATCATTTTGTATACTTTTCTGTGTAAGAACTTTTCAGACTGAAAGTAACTACAGATTATTTTTTGATACCACACTTTCAACAGTAAGCAGCAAATTCAAATGCATTAGGAGTAAATAACATAGTAAGTTCATTTTATTATTAAGATATAATTTTACAGAAAAGTTGGTGAGTTTTGCCCTGGCTGGTGTGGCTCAGTGGACTGAGCGCCAGCCTGAGAACCAAAGGGTCACTGGTTCGATTCCCAGTCAGGGCACATGCCTGGGCTGTGGGCCAGGTCTGCAGTTTAGAGCGCATAACAGGCAACCACACACTGATGTCTCTCTCCCTTTCTCCCTCCCTTCCCCCCTCTCTAAAAATAAATAAGTAAAATCTTAAAAAAAAAAGACATCTTAAAAAAAAAAGTTGATGAGTTTTACTTTGTACTTAAATAATTCACAGAATTTAAATTCTACTCATAATTCATCTATTATTCTCATAAAACTCGTAAGTCATGTATTCTTCCCATTTCCATCTAAGATTACATTCATAAGTACGCCTGACAAGTAATGCCATTCATAAGACAAAAATCAGACCAAAAATACCCTGTTGATAAATTTACATAGAAGCAGTACTCTGGTTATAGAATAAACCAAAAGAAACTCTTTCAAAATCGTTTAAAATTTACCAAAACTACAATTGACATTCTGTAATTCAAAGTATTCCAAATGTAAACAAAAACCCACCAGCCAGGAGACATAGCAGCTCTACCTAACACACAGAAACAAATACAGGGGGGCTGCCAAAATGAGGAGACAAAGAAACATGGCCCAAATGAAGGAACAGAACAAAACC
>VMDR010026768.1:0-13865 GCA_007922815.1 Macrotus californicus
GAAGATCTGTGCTGGAGAGTAACCAGGGCCAGAATTGGGACGGTGGTCAGACTGTGGAGGCCTTGAATCCAAGGACAAGGTGTTTGTACTCTGTCCTGCAGAGATGGAAGGGACTCTATATAAAGAATATATGTATGGTTATATAGAAAGATTAACATATTTTAAAGTACAGACTACAGGGGGCTGGCACAGAGGAGGTACCCAGTAACGTCTGCCAAATAAAGTTTAACAAGCCTTGAACTTGCTTCGGTTTTTCTTGCAGTGCAACATTAAGTAGCTTTATCCAGGGCTGGGATTAGTGACCTTTTGGCATTGGCACTGAAGAGTCAGCCCCATTATTCGTCAATCAGCGAAGATGCCTCATAAGATGCTTGCACTAAAATTAATATAATACTTTCTCTGGTTCTTCTAAACTAATGGTTTGAATTCATATGCATGTTATCAAAGATATTAGTAGAAGCAATATTGCTAATCTAACATGACCTTTATGTTGATCACTGCCACTGTATAGTCTTGCAAAGATTTTAGGATTCTAAAGACTTAAAAATCCATTACCTTAAAAACACAGCCCACATTCTTTTTATAAACTAATTTCACACTTGATTTCCACAGATTACCAAATTTAATTTCACACTCAAATACAATTTAAGGGAGTTTCTTTCCTTACGGAGAAATTTTACTTTAATTGGGAGCTATTCCAGTAGACCAAAATATGGGAAAGAAACTTTATACACAGGAAAAAATGGCTGTACTTCACTACATTAGCTAAAAATTTCAAGGTACATATTTCATTATTAAATGCCATTTATGGCATTAAATGGAATTGATGGTTAATGTTAGCCTTTCTGAAAATGATATATGAAGTACTAGTACTTTATGAATATTAGGTGAATCTAAGGACTACAACTTATTCTTAATTTCTCAGGACTTGTCCAAATAGTTTCACTGATGGCATTTGAGAGTCCCTAGGAGGAGTTCCTGGAGGACAAGGGCAGTGATTTATTCACCTGTGTCTTCTGTGTAGTAACATCACCACCTTGTGTTTACTTTACCACTTACAAAACGCTCTCAGGGACAGTAATTTTAAGTTTATGAAGATATAGTCTTCCTTGATATGTTTTTTCTAGAAAAATTACACAAAAGAGCCTTGATTTTTATTGTGAGTTACAGAAATTATGACTATCAATTTGGAAAATGTTTATTCCTGGTCTTAGAAGGTGGCAAATGTTGGGCATTAATATAGAGAAATGTATTCACCTTGAACTTACTACATTTCACTATAACAGACACCCACGCTATAATGGAAAGACTAGGTTTGGAGTTACATAGACCTGAGTGTCAACACTAGTTCCAAAAATTAGTAGTTGAATGACCTTTGGGTCAGTTGCATATCTCTTTGAGGACAATCCTATCTGATGAGCAGAAATATTGAGAGAGTGACAGAGGATACAAAGAGCACCCAGCAGGGTCTCTGGCATTTAGCAGGCCCTCAGTCGACTACTGCTATTCCTATTTTTGTACAATATACTATTCCATCACGAATACTGTTGATCAAAGACCTACTTATTTAAACCATGCAATCATGACGACTGAGCTATTTTATTTTCTTTGGAGGCAAAACTTATCTCCTACCTATTTTCTTGTCATTATACTAGAAACCAGCATTTTCCATGACTTTTTCTAACTTCCAATTCTATTTTCTTTCTATTTTCTTGCCATTATACTAGAAACCAGCATTTTCCATGACTTTTTCTAACTTCCAACCAGATCTTCCAAACTTTATCTACCCTTCTGAACCCAGGTCAAGTTTTACCATCTTCACAAGCAAAGCCTTTCTGGGAGCCTGGGGCCAAAAGTACTTTCTCCTCCGAATCCTTCTATAAACAGTATTGTACTCTGGGTCTTGGGTTTTTCTTCATCTTTTTCTCTCCTTGGACTGTCTGCTCCTTAACAGAGGGGACTGAAAATTGAGTGTGTTTTTCATCCTCTAAAAAGACTTGTAAATAACATAAATAGAATGTATGGGAAATTTCCATGAGGTGTTTAAGAAGTAACTGGTATATGGGACCTGCACACAAGTATTACTTGATAGTAAATATTTCATTTATTCATCTCTTTAATATTTATACCCCTCTTACTTCCAAAAACTATTTGAGTCAACTTTAAAAGTAAAAAAGGACAGAGAAATAGAAAAGTATTAAATGCTAGAGCAATAATTAAAAGTGTCATGAAAACAGTAAAACCTCATTTGAATGTTTGATGCATAAACTCTCACATTATGAATGTTTATTCACTTTATCAGTTGTTTACCAGTTAACTAGGATTCCAGGGTCTGTTATGTGGATCTTAACACAAAACACATACACACATGAAACACTGTAATAGGTGAGCAATCACATTTTGTACAACAAAGTTAATCAAATGATCAAAGATAAAAGAGATTTATAAACCTTCTAAAAACTTTAAAAATACTTCATAAAATAACCTGCAAAAGTGTGATACAGATATATTAGTTGTAATTTCTGTTTGTTTCCTTGGTTTGTGTTAGGCTTGCTTAGATTTCTGCCACACTATAAAACCTCCTAACATAAAAGTATATGGTCTTGGTAAACATGTTCTCCCACTCCGTGGGTTGTTTTTCATTTTTTAAAAAGAGATTTTACTTATTTATTTTAGAGAGGGGAAGGGAGGGAGAAAGGGAAAGAAACACTGATGTGAGAGAGAAACCCATCAGTTGCCTCTTGTAAGCCCCCTGACTGGGGACTGAAGTCTTACCCCAGGCATGTACCCTGACCTGGGACTGAATCAGTGACCTTTGGCTTTGTGGGATGCCCAACCAACTGAGCCACACTGGTCAGGGCTGTTTTTTCATCTTGTTCATGGTTTCCTTTGCCGTTCAAAACACTTTTAGTTTAAGATAGTCCAATTTGTTTCTTTTTTCTTTTATTTCCCTTGCCCAAGGAGATATATCAGAAAAAATATTGCTACGAGAAATGTCCGAGATTTTCTTGTCTATGTTTTCTTCTATGATTTTTATGGTTTCGAGTCAAACATTTAAGTCTTTAATCCATTTTGAGTTTATTCTTGTGTGTGGTGTAAGAAGGTGGTCTAGTTTCACTTTGCACATATCTGTCCAATTGACCCAACACCATTTATTGAATAGATTATCTTTACACCAGTGTATGTTTTTGCCTCCTTTGTTAAGTATTAATGGACTATATCCAAAGCACATAAGGAATGTATAAAACTTAATCAACCCCCCCCCAAACAATCCAATTAAGAAATGACAAAGGACCTGAATAGACACTTCTAGGAGGACATACAGATGGCCAACAGCTATGTGGAAAGATGTTCAATGCCACTAGTCATCAGGGAAATGCAAATTAAAACCACAACCAGATATCACTGCCTGTCAGAATGACTATTATCAGTAAATCAACAAACAAGAGTTGGTGAGGACGTGGAGAAAAGGGAACTCTCGAGCACTGTTGGTGGGAATGCAGATGACTGCAGCCACTGGGGAAAGCAGCATGAAGCAACCTCAACAAATTAAAAATGGAACTGCTTTATGACCCACAGCAATTGCACTTCTGGGAATACATTTGAAGAAACCCAAAACACTAATTCAAAAGAATATATGCACCTCTATGTCCACTGCAGTGTTATTACAATATCCCAGATTTGGAAGCAGCCCAAGTGCCCATCAGGAGATGAGCGGATAAAAAAAGCTGTGGTACATCTACACAGTGGGATACTACTCAGCCATAGAAAAGAAAGAAACCTTACCTTTTGTGACAGCATGGATGGACCTGGAGGATATTATACCAAGTGAAATAAACCAGTCAGAGAAAGACAAATACTATATAATTTCACTTACATGTGGAATTTAATGAACAAAATAAACTAACAAACAAAATGGAGACAGACTCATGGATACAGAGAATTGACTGACAGCTGTCAGAGGGAAGGGCATTAGGGCATTAGGGATTGGGTGAGAAGGGTCAATAGATTAAGCAAAGAAAGAAAGAAAGACTCACAGACGAAGACAAATAGCATGGTGACTGTCAGAGGAAAGGGGTAGTGAGGGGAGGTAGAAGAGGGAAAATGGGGGATAAATGGTGATGGAAGACTTGACTTGGGGTGGTAAACATACAATACAATATACAGATGACGTATTATAGAATTGTACACCTGAAACCTATATAACTTTATTAACAGTGTCACCCCAATAAATTCAATTTTAAAAAGCATATAGTTGAGCAATGAGTTCCTATCAGTTATCACTTGCATTCTGTACTTCTCTGAACTAATCAACAATATTACCATTCGGTTAGTTGTATCTAATGGAATGGCTGTCTAATGGAATAAGCTATTGTCCCAAATACTTTAAAATAGCAAACAAGTCAACCTTTATTTTACTTAATCATTCTTGCAGCTAATGATTTTTTGCCAACCTTTCACTCATTAGATCTTACCTCTGCATTCAGGTTATCTGCAAGGCTTTCCAGAAATTGACTCTCGATTGGGTTTTGTTGAGTGAGCAAAGTGAGGTAATGGCTGAGTTTATCATGTGTTGTTATGATGGTTCCTTCCCCAAATCTGTCAAACTGTGGCCTTCCCGCTCGACCAAATATCTGCATGACATCTAATATTCCAAGGTCAACAAAGGAGCCTCTTTTTGCATCATATATTTGTGTTCCCTAGATGAGGAAAAGTTAATAAAAATTAACATAAACACACACAAATATAATCCCGATGAGCTGAATACTGAAATTAGGCAAATATGGCAAGATCTCAAAAGTGTACTTTAACTAATCCTTTCATCATCTGTGATAGAGTTAAATTTTCACAATATAAACTAGATTCTTTTTGAGAAAATAATTCTGTCCTTATATAAATAACATTCAAAGTCAGTGAAGCAGCTGTATCACAATATTTTTCTAAATAAATTAATCCACAGGTTTGTTTTAAGACATCACAAATCCATGTGCAAAGGAAGGTAAGCTCTTACCTTAATAATAACAGCATGGGCAGGAAGATTGACACCCCAGGCTAATGTGGCTGTACAGACTAGGACTTTGATATGCCCATTAGAAAACAAGTTTTCAACCAGATTTCTGTCCGGCCGAAGCATTCCTGCATGATGAATACTAAAACCATCTGGGAATAATTCTCGTACTTGCCTATTTCTTGACTTTTGCACCTAGAGAGACATAAACAAAACATAAAAATTTTTAGCATTTAAAAGGGATGATTATTTAGCCTTTCATTAAATGAGTTTATCAAAGAGCATAAAATTATTTTTAAGCATTTTTTAAAAAGATTTTACATATAATTTTTAGAGAGAGGGGGAGGGAGGGAGAAAGAGATGGAGAGAAACATGGATCAGTTGCCTCTCGCGCACACCTCAACAGGGACAGATGGGCCCGCAATCCAGGCATGTGTCCTGACTGGGAATCGAACCGGTGACCCTTTGCTTAGCGGGACAACGCCCAATCAACTGAGCTACACCAGTTGGGGCATTTTTAAGCATCTTAAGGTCTTAGTATTAGTATACAATGGTTTATACACAGTTATAAAAAATTACATTTTATCTGTTTAAAAAATATGTAATTCCAATCATGATACAAAATCCAAAAGGAAAGAAGTCAAAAGTCTTTCTCATGCAGATGTCCTGTTCTTACAATCAATTTCCTACCCTTCCAAACACACTCTATTAAGATAAGCATAAATCTCGGTGGCTTGCACCTCATTCCAAGTAAAGACCAGAGTCCTTACAATGCAAGGCCCAATAGAAATCATTCCCATCCACTGATCTCACTTAGCTAGTCACAAGGGCCAACTTTTCCTCTATGTCCCCTTTCTGACAAATCCACACTCACCTCAGCGTGACACTCTATTCTAGACTCACTCCCTTGGAAGCCTTTTTTTTCCCTTACTGAGATGCCCCATAGTCCTGTAGGGCATAAACCCTTCATCACAGCAATGAGCCAATAAAGCTACCGCATTCACCTGCACTCGTGTTCCTGGCGATCTCTGATGGGAGGGCACTGACACCTGCCTTAGCAAAACTTTATAGCTGCCCTGAATACACTAACTTCACTTCTGGTGTCTGCTCTTTGGCCTGGTCTGAGGTCAGTTGCGGGATATGGCGCACTTATCTGCAGTCTGTGTAAATGCTAAAGCAGATTTTACAAAATCCAATGAAGACTATATAATGGGAGAAAAATTTTCTGCAAAGTCAAAGACTTTAGATTAACATAGGTGTTTATACAGTCAAAGCTTCTGTTTGGACATCACATCTAGTGTTTTGGGGCTACTGCTCTGAAATTTTCATTTACAAACACTTCAATAGCTTCTTCTGAAACAGTTTTCCACAGTTCTTATGCAAGGAACACTATAGGGGCACAGGGGGTACTTCAGGAGGCTGAGGTTCTAGTGCAGACTTTGGCATATTAATTATCGCTAAAGTCACTTAAAATTTTAAATTTCTATGTTAATAAGAATTAGTTAAGAAAATAATATAAGAAAATAGCACTCCCTGAAATCTGCTTCAAATATAAAATGGATGGTAATACATTAGCAAATCCCACCATCTAGTGGCCAGCCAAGTAAATAACAACATACGTTTTGAGACTGAGACTCAAACACAAAACACATGTCTACAAAAAGGCTGTCTTCTTCAAGGGGAGTATATTCTTATTTGAAGTTTGTGCAGAGTGCTTGGCCTCTCAGAAATCATGTCATACATACACTTTATGAATAACTATATTTGGATCATATGCCATCACTTCCCCCTTTTCAGACATGAGTTATTGTCATTGTCAGTCTCACAAATATGGGAAGACCTGAGATAAAGCCTGCTGTGGAGTATTTGCTAGAATCTAACAGAGCTCTTTCATGGCCAAGGTCAGGTAAATACAAGAATTTTGTGTGTTATATTAAATTTAAAAATCAATAGAAGAAACGGGGAATATTCAGAAAAAGATAATGGGTCCATTACTATATGAAATAAGTTTTGGGCAGATTAAAGTTCTACCAATATAATAAATTTAATTTAATTTAAAAAAGGGTTGGAGAACATCATGGATGAAGTAGGGTGGCCGCTATAAGCAAGAGAAAGCCCAAAGACTATACGTTGATAAAAACGTCAACATGGTAAAAACATATATAAACAAATAAAAATCAAAACAAAAGGTTAACAAGAAAGGTTAACATATGTGTCTGTAACACATATGACAGTGCATGTAATTTAAACACAATGGGCCAAGAATATGAACATAGAATTTATGGAAAAACAAATTCATATGGCCAATATGCAAAGTGCTCAGTTTCACTCATAAAGAAATGTCAGTTAAAATAATAACAAAGTACCATTTTTTTGCCTATTAATTTCATAGACTTAAAAGCTCTCACACTGCCCAGTGCTGACAAAGTTATGTGAGCAAAGTAAAGTAACTTCCTTGAAGTTATGATTTGAGGAAATGTAAACTGGAACAATCTCCCTAGTGGGCAATTAGGAATGTTCACCAAAGTTTTAAATGCATGTACCATGTTGATGGAAAACTCCACTGCCAGGAATTTTCCCAAAGGACACCTTGCAACTGCCAAGAGTATGAGCGAGAATTTTTTACAACAGCACTTTTAACAATAAAAAATAACTGAAAACAACAAAGTGCCCATCAAGACAGGACTCGGTAAGTGCATTACGATGATGTCCATATTGTAGCATTCTGTATAGTTGGTAAAAGAAGTTATTTCTAGGATCAAGTCTTTCTGTGTTCATTTGGAAAGATCTCCTTGACATGTATATTAAGTGAAGAGAGCAAGAAACATAAAAGTGTGTCTAACACTATCCAATCTGTTCACACTAAAACTCACATGCAAATATGTACAATGGCAGTTGTACAAAACCTTCCCTTGAAAGAAATATAAACATAAGAAGCTTTTTAACAGGAGTTTTCCTTGGAGAAGTGAATGGAGAAGAGGCGGTTAAGACCATGACTTATGCAGCTAAATGTATTACAAGACACCTGCTGCTTTCTGAAGTATCCAGATGATCAGTCTTCTACCTTGTTTCGCAGGGTAAGCTTTACCTGGAATCCAGGCTCTGCTATCCTCTGCATAGCTACAGAGACAAGTTTATCTTGTTCACATTCTCTGAACAGAGCATTGGGTTCTCTGAGGAGGCCATTAAAGATCCAATACTATACTCAATGGATAAGTGTTTCTGGACATGGGAATTCAGCACAAAAGAATACCAGCTGTGAAAAGTAAAGGAGTCAGGTATGTGGAGTTTAAGAATTGTCTAAGCTTGGTTTCCTCTGGCTTTGTGTTTCCAGTTTTCACAAGCGAACTTCCCATACAAGGCTTTGGTAGTCAGTCAAATCAGAACGGAATGGACAACTGCTAAAATAATTCATTAGCACACAGAGGGCACTATATTCTTTTTTCCCCACGAAAGCATGCAGGGCTTCCTTCCATATCTTTTTCCTACTCATGAAATGGAAAATCAATGAGTAAGATTAAAATGTAACCAATTCCAAAAGTTGACTTCCAAACTAGCACAAATACACGATTAAAAAACTTGATAAAAAAGACTGATAGCAAGCAATTGGGGATATCAAAGTAGAACAAATTTGTTTTATTCAATGTAAGACCAAAACATATGCAAGACCTTCAGCTCAGATACAAACTGTGAATAAGAGAGTATGATGAAATTGCATAAATGATGTATAGTGACTTTTGTAAGTCTGCTGAGGTAATTTCTCTTGATAAGGTACGCTTCACTGTGGATAATTTCAAATCCAATGAGGAAAAAGTGACTGTCATTATAGAAACTAAAATTTAACTGGGAGGAGGCAAATATTTTCTCCCAAATGATACCATTTTTTCTCACAATTATTAACATGCTTTATCAATGTTAGAAAAAGTATTAAAAAGACCGAATCTTTGTTAAGTTATATTTTTATCATGTTATGTTTATAATGCTAATCAGCTTAAGACAGACCTGCTTACATGCTAGGAGCATAAGCCGATATCTGGCTTCTCTTTGGACATTGGAGTTTAGCGATCTAAGGAATAAAATATGCCATCTTCCCCCACCCCTTCTATTCTCTCTCTTTTAAAAGCTTATTCCACTTTAAACTGTTCACAGAGACATCTAAGATCGATCCTCTGGCGTTTATGCCAAGAGAACCATAACCTGCGATGCTCTGTCCCCGATGAGGTAGCCAGGAAACCTGTCCCTCCCTGTTCTCAGCATAAGGTCCATTACTCATCTGTTAACTAGATCAATTAACCTGGTTATGAGCGGAATTTCTGAGGATCATGTTAAAAATTTTATGGCCTTCGTGTCAGAGATTCTGATTTTGATATCTGACATGGAAACAGGCGGTGGGAACCGATGATCTGTACTATTGTCTCCCTAATAATGGGTTTTTTTATTTTTTGTTCTTGACTCAATTCCTTATCCTCTGCATTGTTTTTTCCACTCAAGGACATGAAATTCTCCACTACACTCTCTGGAACCACCACTCAGGGACCAGCAAACTATATCCACCTCTTTTCCTACCTTGCCTTAACTGAAACTTGACTCTCCGTGGATTCTGCTTCCCATGTATACCTCTCAAGTGACGGGAGATGAGGTCTCTCTTCCCCGTACCCATTTCCAAACCTTTCGTAAAAACCTCTGTTCCTTTAAGGTTCCAGTATATCTGGCTCTGTCACCCAAACCTACCCAATTAAGACTTGATACCCATGGCTCCTTGTCTTTTGTCCATCCCAATTCCTGTCATCATCCTAGGTGACAGTATTTTCCATGTGGACACACCAAGCTCCTCACCCTTCAGTTCCCATGGCCTCTGTCCCAACTCAGCCGACCAATGATTATATTCTAGACTTGTCATCAACCCACAACTGTACAACTTTTAAAATCACTAATATAAACATCTCAATTTCTGACCAAAGTTTCCTATAATTCAAGCTTGCCCAACTAATATTTCTAAGCTCATTTTTCAATGAGACTTCCGATCACAATTTCTCTGCTTTCATTCTAATTATTAGTACCTCCCCTCCCACTCCCACTCCCAATCCACACCCCAGGCCTTACTCTAGTTCTTTACCCAGTTTAGATAACAGAACCTTTTTGTTATAACAGACTGGCACAATGCCAAACACGGATGACCCAAGGTTACTAGTGGTTAAGAAAAATAATATACAAGAGAGACTTCAGAAGATTTTAAGTCCACAATCACAATCTCCGCAAGCCCTTAACATCGGACAGCAATTTTTCGATGTCTTTTATAGTCAGTTCTCACATGTCTCACAATGTCTACATTAGGCACTTATTTTCTCTCCACTAATTACTGATCACCTCATTACCCTTGACTCTCAGGGAATGACCTTCACATCTATTTCATAAAGAAAATGCATCACATCAGAGAAAACTCCCTCATCTTCCCACCAGTTACCTAAAATGTATTTGCATCAGAACCCACCTTTTTAACTTTCCCAATTCCTTTATAATAAAAATACCCTGACTCCTATCCAAGGAAAATCTCTCTACTTGTTCTTTGGATCTCATGCCTCTTGACTCTCAGGACTATTATATCATCTGTGGTTCCGTTTCTTTCCTATAAAATTAATCAATCAACTTCAATCCTTTCTCACTCTCTCTTGAATAGTTCCCAGATAATATATACATATCACTTCCACCTTAAAAATAAAATGTCTACCTTTCTGCATACTATTTCATATTTTCTAGATACCATCCATTTTCCTATTGTATATAAAGTAACTTCTCAATATTGACACCTACACTCATTAGCCAACTTCATCTGTTTTTTGTTTTCCACTAAGTGAATGAAAAAGGCTCTACATAAGGTCATCAATATCCATGTTGCTAAGTATAGTGAACGTTTTGTAACCCTCACATTACTTGACCTCTCACAGCAGTACTACATACAGATGATCGCTTTCTCTTTGAATTACTCTTTTCCTTTGCCTCCATGACATTATCTTATACTTGCTTGGGTTCACTCCAGTGCCTAGAAGTCTCCTTTGTTGGCTCATTCTTCTCTATGTGATCATTAAATCCTGGAATTCCTCAAGACTTAGTCCTAGGCTCTTTGACCACTCATATCCACTCCTGTGTTTTCCCCACTCCAAAACAGACTGTGTTCCTTTTATTAATCCAGATGCTTACTCCCCATTGCTAAATATCCCAGGTATCTCAAACTCAGCTTGTCCCTCCATCAAATAAAGCTTTCTCTACTATTCTTTTTCTTCATAAATGACCCAACTACCCACTCAACAATGCAAGCCAGACATCTTTTAGAAGACAGAAACTTCTAGATTGTTCCTCAACCACCCACATCCCATTAATCACTGAGTCCTAGCAATTTGGTTTCCCAATATTCCCCAGCAAATCAACATCTCTAACTGGTGTTCCCATTTTCATTTGCCCTGCCTGTATTTAATGATCCTTTTTTTTTATAAACACAATTCTGATCATTCCACTTCCTTCCTCAAATTTCTCTGATCAGAATTCATTGCTTTTAAGATAAAACACTAAATCCGTAACACGATATACAAGGCACTCACAATCTAGTCATTGCTATAAACCTGCCATCTGCCACTCCCCGTCATTCTCTATGTTTTAGTAATTCTGATTTTACCCACATCCTTCAGTGTGCTATTTTATTTTGTCTGAAACTTTTCCTAGAACACCCTGCTGCTATACTTTTGCTGTGTAAACTCCTAACTTCCCAATCTCAGCTTAAATGTCATTTTGTTAGCTAAGCCCCCTCTAACACTATCGGTCTAGGTTAAGACTCCCCAATTTTACTTTCTCTTCCCGCTTTGTCCCTCTTTATTATTTATTAAAAATTCAATTAAAGTAATGTAATTAGTTGATTAATCTTTCTGTCCTGTCAAAACATAAGCTCCATAAAGGTAAGGGGACAGCTACTTTTTCTTCCTAAATATATTTCCATTCCCAATTAAAACAAAGAATATTAATCCGCACACAATTCCCACTTCCTTCTGCGAGACCTTCTTGTATTGCATGAGCCAGAAGGTAAAAACCTACATTTCTCAGGTCTTTTATAGTCAAGATTCTGGACGCAAAATTCCAATCTTCTCATTAGATGCACTCAGGCAAGAACTGAGAAGAGAGGTAAAGAAGAAAGCATCTTTTGCTGACAAGAAAGCTCTTGGAGAAATGAGGGCTGGAAGTTGTAGCGGATGTACTGTACACTCAAGGTTTGTTCATGAATGTTGAAAGGCATCTGTAGCAGTGGCTAGAGCTTCTCCAGCACCCATTTATGATAAAAACACTGCAAAGTGGGAACAGAAGGAGCGTAGCTCAACATAATAAAGGCCATATAGGAGAAACCTACTACCAACATTATAGTTAAGGGGCAAAAACTAAAAGCATTTCCCTTAAGATCAAGACAAGGGTGTCTGCTCTCACCCCTCTTATTCAACATAGTACTGGAAGTTCTAGCCATAGCTATTAACAAGAATAAAGACATAAAGCATCCAAATTGGAAAGAAGGAAGTAAAATTGTCGTTATTCACAGACAACACGATAGTGTACATAGAAAACCCTACAGTCTCCACCAAAAAACTACTAGAATTAACAAGTGAATTTGGCAAAGTAGCAGATACAACAAAGGCAATATTCAGAAATTCGTGGGATTCTTCTGTAGCAACAATAAAGTATCAGAGAGAAACTAGAAAATAAATCCCATTTACTACAGCAACAAAAAAATAAAGTATCCAGGAATAAATTTTAACCTAGTAAAAGACCTGTTCTAGGAAAACTATAGAACATTGAAGAGAGAAACTGTGGAAGATACAAATAAATGGAAGCTTATACCGTGTTCATGGACTGGAAAAATTAACATCATTAAAATGTGCATACTACCCAAAGGAATCCATAGATTCAATGCACTTCCCATTAAAACATCAATGGCATATTTCACCATCAGTAGGAGCGATTCACTGGTTCTTAATTCAACAGTTCCAGTGAATCGCTCCCGCTCTTCCCATCTTACCAACATTCTAGCAAGTACCTCATTTCTTTTCTATTCAAATTGTATATGTAGAGTGGTTTGTTTCCTTTACTGAATCCTGACTGATACTACACATCTTCCTCAATCCACTTTAATCTGGCTGACAACAGAATTTATCTATCTTGATACCTATTGATCTACTACAGTGACTGGTATGTAGCTTACACTTAGTAAATATTTACTGAGTGACCACCACTAAAAACAGTTTGAGGCACATGTATATACAATAAATTCACAAAGACTAGCCTAATTTGCATAACCAATTTCCATATCATTTTGGCCACCTCAATTGTTCATTTTAACTTGGGAGAAAGAAAAATACCATATTCTTGGTTCCATGTTAAATCATCCCTTCAAAGGTGGTCTTGGTTCTCACATGGGCTACCCTGGTATTACTACAAGCCAATTTAGAAACAAGTTAGATTCCAGAGAGAGTACCCTAATTAGCAAAAGAGAGATCTCATCTAAAATTGCATTCCTCACATCCATGTTTTTTTACTACTACAATATTTTATAGTAATAGAAGGTAGCTGAAAATTCTACATGCCAACACAGACAAATAAATAAATGCTGAAATAGAATAAAAATAATCACCTTGTGAAATGTGATTTTGGGCTTTAAACTTTATCAATATAAATCTCTGCATCACTAATGTTTAATGACCTTAGTTATTTAATCTATATATCTTTAAAGTGATTCTCCTACTAAAGTATTTTCAAATGTGAGAGCAACAATATTCCAATTAATACACTTTTCCAAGCCAGTATGGTTCCTTAACAAGATGTA
>VMDR010026769.1:0-13857 GCA_007922815.1 Macrotus californicus
GCTCAGGATGGGGGCTGCTCACCAGAAACACCAACCTTTAGTTAGAAGTTTGGAACTTTTAGCCTTACCTGGGGAGAAGAGAGGTACTGCAGGTAGAGTTAATAATCGATCATGCCTATGTGATAAAACCTCCATTTAAAAAATTCTTAAATGACAGGACCCAGAGTTCTGGAATACATCCGCATGCTGGGAGTGTGGTCTACCCGAAGCTACAGAGACAGAAGCTCCTGTGCACAGATGGACGCTTGGGAACCTCACAGGTGTGCCTCCTTGTCTTCTGTTTGTTTGTGTCCTTAATTATATTCTTTATAAGAAGCTGATGAATGAAAATAAAGTGTTTCCCTGAGTTCTATGAGACTTTATAGCAAATTATCAAACCTGAGGACAGGGTTGGGGGAACCCTGATTTGTAGTGGGTTGGTCAGAACACAGGTGACACACTGGGACCTGTGATGGGTTACTGAAGTGGGGGCAGTCTTGTGGGACTGAGCCCTTAACCTGCAGGATATGCAAAATCAATGCCTATCTGTGATTATTTCTCCAGGATAACATTTTTATAAGCACAATTGCTGAGCTTCAGTATGCTTATGTTAAAGGCCTTTGCTGTTTATTTCCTTAAATTATGTTCCATTCTGGTTTTTTAATTGTGTGGGCTGGTGGGAGATACTGTTACTTCTGTTTTTACTAATCTTTTTATACACTGTGGTAAACTCATCTTCAGTCAAAAGGGAGCTCTTCCCCAGAGACTCATGGCTCTTTCTCTGCTTGTGTTGCATTTCTTGGGGTGGCCCAGGCTGACTTCAGCATTGTCACCGATAAACAAACCACACAGTGCACTTTTATGGAGCTGGGGCACTGTGCTCTCTGAAATCTGAAACTGGCCCTTCACCAATACCATGCACAAACACACTGATCAGGAAGTCCCACCAGCTCATTGAAAGGACTCACCATCAAGATCTGTTGATGGTTTTATTTGAAAAGAGCTCCTTGCCCCAGCATGGCTGTAGATGACAGATTTAAATCCAAATCAATACGCAAATGGACAGTAAGTCCATTTTCATTCAAGTTCTAGCATAGAGGCATGTTTTCAATTTATGGTCCTGCTCATCAACTCTTTTCTTTCATTTCACATTTACTAGAAACTTCCAAGTATAATGTGCTCAGCATTGAATTAAATCAATACTCACATTAACATTCTTTCAAAGGCAACAGCCATCAGCCACAGTTCTCACTTCCTGTGACCTTGCTCTACATGCAATGTTGATGCCCGCTTAGCACCATCCTTGTGATCCCTCCACCAGCAGTGGGCAAGCGTCATCTCCCAGATAAAATCCAGGTTAATTAACCTTTAGGTGAAAATACCAGCATCCCCATGACACTCACTTCCTCCTTACTCATTATGTTCAGCTTGAAAAGCAGCAAGGAGCTGCAATAAATGCATTAATTAGGAAAATGATTAAATGCAGTTGCCTTTATTACCTTGGTAGTTAATCTTCTCTGCAAGGTGCCTGAAAAGTCAGCTCATCAGGGTGCAGTGGCAGCTGCTCAAGCCCTGGGACCCTCATTCTCTTATTAGAAGAAGAACCCAAGCTTCCACAAAGTAACTACCACAAAGTAAGACAGACACCCAAAAGGAGCGTGGTCCCCTCTCTTCTCCCAATCCACCCTTCCCAGAAGTCATGGACATCAGGGTCTTTGCCAATATCAGAAAGTACAAACTCCACTACCCATGGGTGGGGATGCTGGATGACTATCTAGTAGTAGATAAAAAAATTCTCTGTGTGATTGAATGGAAATTAATAACAATATTCAGGAATTATAGGAAGGGGCAATATTTCCAAAGAGAAACTTTTAAAAAGTGGTTAGTTGACATATCCCTTTATCAAGGAGATGTGATCAAAGCTAAAAAACACTCTGTACCCTGTTTCTCTCCCAAGATGGGTGTGCTGATATACCTTGTATGACTAGCGACATTCACTTGGGTTTGAGTTAAACTGCAGCCACTGAGTAAGTGTCTGGATCACTCGCTCCCTCTTCTGGGCTGTGGATGATACTAGTGAGACCCCAGGGTGCTCTTCTTTCTTTATTTCCCTTCACAAACCAACTCGTGGATCATTCAGCCTATTGACACCTCTGAGCTCTCTTCCTATCTCCACAGGCATTATTCACCTCTCACCTATCTCCTAGTGGCCCTCGTACAAGTCACATAGTTACATTCTTCCCAAAAGCTGAAATTCATTTGCTTACATCACATTCATGCCCATGACCTCAGCACCCAGAGGGCTGCTTACCACGTGGTGCTCAAAAAGTATTCATAGACTCTGATTTAGAAGCATAAGTATCTTCTGTAAAGATTTAAGGAAAAAAAAACAGTTACACTACAGACTTGATGTGAAGGTAATGTTAACTGAATATGTAAGGCTCTCTGACTGCGACCTGATGTTGGACGGAGGAGAGAGAGGAGGCAGGAACCCACAGCTTTGCTCATCAAAGGTGCAGGATGCTTCTCAAGAGAGCCATGAGCTTCAGTTCAGGGCCAGCAAACCTCCTTACCAATCAGATCTCTGCCGCACTCCCCATAAGGCTGCCAATGTTCTGACTCTCCATTCTGTCTTCTGTAGGCCTTACTGAGAAACACAGCCAAATCTCATAAAAGGTGAAGTCCCAGAGTCAGAGTTTCTGACATTTTCCACTTTCTCTAAGAAAAAATGATGTCAGAAAAAGAACTGACAGAGCATTTCTCAGCAGGGACATGTCCCCAGATGGACCTGGGTAGCCACCACCCCTGGAGTTGCCATGCATGTGGGGATTGCTCCCTGCCAGCTCCCTGCCGGCTCCCTTGTAGCTGCCCAGCCATGGCTCAGAGCCAATAAGATGACGTGCTTCTGCATTTGACCTTCAACTGCCTGGTCCCTAACTCTCACTGCTCAAATGTCCTCTTAGGAAATTTTCACCCTGGGACTCACCACAGTGAAAACATCCCAGGGGCCACTTCATGTGACACTAGGTCAATGAAATTATTTTTAAAAAGTGTTATTTTTGAAAGCATAAAAATGTTCAAAGTGCAGCCTTAGAGTAAAGGTGTTGACGCCAGAGGGGCTGGCATGGAGCCCCCACTGGACTACTGAACTACTGTGTACTAAACTTGGACAAAGAGGTGGAAATCTTTTGGTGCCACTCCAGGGCAATAGCGTCACCCCTCTCTGCCATCTGGACACAGATAGTGCTGCACCACCCCCTGATGTCTCCTGGACCTCGGCTGGAAGAAAGGCCTGGGCTGCGAAGCATGAAAATGAGCTCCCTTTATCACTCATCTGAGCCAATGTCACTGTGATGCTGCCTGATGTCCCCACATTGAGTTAACCTTGACACTGCACCATCTGCGCATGTCATCCTCTCTGTGTCCTGTTCCTTCCACATTAGAGGCATCTGTTTGTAGCAGACTCGCCCGAGGCAAGCAGTACTACTTCCTGGTATTTGCACCTATATATTTTGACATCCTAATGACTCTTAAATATGCATAACCATTTCCAAGAAAGACATCCCACACTTTATAATCAGTTGCGTAAACTACCAATTTTTAGAGCTCACCCCTGGAAAAGGGGCACAAATGAGCTGTAAATTTAATTTGCTCTCACATCTGCTGCAGTTACGGCTGGGCCTCCTGGGCTGGCGACTGCCCGGGACTCATGTGTTCCAGCACCTCCTTTTTGTTGTGACTGTTTTGAATGATAAGTGCTTCCACAGAAATGAATCACCATTCAAAATTCCGGCCGGGGAAGTAATTTTTTCTACTTAGCTAAACTGAACCAAATCACATTAGGGCAAAATGCAGAGGCTCAGAGCAAATCTGTTACAAGAGCAGTCACTGTTTGCCGCTGTCCGTGGACACTCTCGCATGGGGAGGCTGGCCGAGCTCTGGGATTCTGACTGCAATTTTCACAGGAAGAGGCTGTCAAAGCTCAGGCTATACCTCAGTTTCAGGGATCCAGGCACCCCCAAACCTTACACAGGGCCACTGCTGTGCTTAGGGTCCACTTTTCCTGCATTATTCTGCAGTTAGTTCATATCAACAAATAAAGGTCTTTAAGACAGCATGGCCATGTGTGCCAACTGGCCCACACAACTGCTGCCTAGATGAACACCCCGTTCCACATCAAGTAAACCAGTCGGTGTGAACGCTAAATGGCTCCTGGTCCTTCACACATGACACCTGATTTTAGGCCCCTAGAATGGCCTGGGCTCCCAAGGCAGAGGCTGGGGGGAAAGGTCAGCTGAAGGTGATAGATGGGAAGAGGATGAAAGTGGAGGTGGGCCAGGGAGATGGCTGAGGGAGGCCATCAACTGAAAGCCACAAGAAGATTCGTGAGAACTCAACAGTAAAAAAAGTATTTCATACACAGTTATATTCACCCAACAAAAACCAAGATTGCTGATGACACAGGCAAATGGTTTCAGCCAAGACACAGAATGACTTGGTGCCTATCGCCCTGCACCTGTCCACGGGGGTGACCTTCACTCCTGCCCAGTGCTGAGTTTGTATTTCCCCATTCTGGATTTTACCTCTTCCCCCACTGCAGGCTAGGTAGGTTGACTTTGTCTCCCAGAAGCTGGCCAAAAGCAAGTAGAATTACTTTATGCATCCCCCATGTATGAACCTGAATTCTGACAGATGTGGGGAGAAGGAACTCTGAACATCTTCCCTGGACAAATAGGAAACTGAGGCTCTGAAAGGGCTTTGTCCCCCATGATGCCATCGCTAACTGCACATGGGAACAGGAATACTTCATGCACCCAGTTCTGCACCTCTGGCTTTCTGCGCATCAGGGCACAGAGTCTGCATGGCCACCCCATGTCATGGGAGCTGTTCTGAGCACCTGCACTTAATAGAGGGAGTTTGCAAAAATTTCCCAGGTCCCATGGCTAGAGGGTTCCAGGGATGTAGCACTGACCCCTGACCCCATGGTGTTAGCCACTCCAACTCCCCTTGTTATATAAGTCAGGGACTGATCACTGTGAAGTAAGAGGATCCAGATGTGGCTCAGGCATAGCAACCCAAACACAATACAAAGCAGCAGGTTTCCTACGTGCTACATTGCCGCCATGACAACTGTCCCCACAAGCGTGCCCAAAGCAGGGTAAAGCAAGGTTGTGCCTGCCCTGATGATTTCTTGTAACCCCAGTCCTTCCTGACTCAGTGTCAGAGAGCTCAGGGAGCCAGCAGGTGGCCCACCATGCTCAGACCAATCCTGAGTTGCAGGTGCCCCTCCAAGCACCACCCAGGGGAGTGTGGACAGGCAGTTCAACTCAGATGGTGGACAGGGCCATAGGCTGCTGCCCCTATGGCCCTAGTAAATATCACTAGCAGGCGGAGTATCCAGGCAGAGTGACAGTACAGGTGTCTCCACCAAACAGGCACCTGGGAGGGGATAGGGCATTTTAGTCCTTTGGTCATTGATGGAAACAATGACCAGTATGCTTTAAAGGAGACCAGGGCCATTTCTCAATAAAAAGGGACTCTTCTCTCTCTCTTTCTCTCTCTCTCTCTCTCTCTCTCTCTCTCTCTCTCTCTCTCTCTCTCTCTCTCTCATGATAGAGGGTTCTGGTATCTTTCAGTTTTCTATAATTTTCCTCTGTGTCTGTCACCAGACCAGGCATGTGGACTTAGGTAGCAGGAAGGGCTTGTCTTCTGCTCTGACCTTCCTCTGTGCAGAATGCAGAGGCCTGTACACAGTGAAAGGGTCAAGGAGACAACAGAAGATGAAATTTCCAGGAAGAGTAAGTGCTCATTGTATCAAATCACTCAGAGGTCAAGAAATATATATATACATACCCTTAATTTGGTGATTTTCTTTAACCTGAGTAGAAGGAATCGATGGCTATTAAACACATTTAATTAAAAAATGAATTTATGTACCA
This sequence comes from Macrotus californicus, assembly GCA_007922815.1. Lineage (NCBI taxonomy): Eukaryota > Metazoa > Chordata > Mammalia > Chiroptera > Phyllostomidae > Macrotus > Macrotus californicus. The sequence continues at coordinate 5,919 of VMDR010026769.1, forward strand.
TAGAGAAAATCAATAAAGCAAAGGCTGGTTCCCAATTACGTAAATATAAATACTCCCCTCAGAAGTGGGGCTTAGCCCTCAGCCCACTGTTCATCTGGAGTATGGGCAGGACTCAGTGATTCACATGCAAACAGAGCAGGAAAGGGGAGAATCAGGAAGGGTTTCCACTGCACTACCCGTCTGTCCCCTTATCTTTCCTGAGAAACCTCTTTGCAATGCCTTTCCATCCCCATGCCCTGTTTCTGAACACATCCTCAGCCCCGGTGTCCCCGGGGACCAGCTGACATGCAGAGCAATCTCAGTTTCAAGTGAACTAAGACTAAGCAAATACATCCCAATGAAAACCCGGATGGTCAGAGAGTGACACCCAGCTGCTGGATGCACGCTGACCCCATAGAGAGTAAAACCAAGTAAGTCTTGGCAGCATCCTCGACATTCAAGGAAATTCCATCTGTTTTATCCTGTCATGGTCCACTGCAATGACATCAGAAAACAACAAAAATGACCCCATCACTTCCCCCTGCCATCATGTCTCTAGTTGTTTACTAATACTGGGTTCAACTCTATGAATTTCAGCGTCGTTTTTATAAATGGCTTTAAAATACTTCATCTAGACCTGAAGTGGACCCTTCCTTTCTGAGATCTTAATATCATTCAAGCCTCTTAAATGTTAAATTACTAAAGAAATGCTTCCCAACCTGCTTTTCTCGGACCCTCCATTTCTCTTTGCCCAGGAAAGGAGACTGGCAGGATGGTGTCAATCAGGACCATATGCTGGAGTAAGTCGGCCAGCTCATCCGAGCAGAGGTCTCCTGTGGGTGTGTGTCAATGTCTGCGTGGTTAATGTTACTCCTTGAGAACTCCTTTCCAATGCCATTTCTTCACCAAAGAGGACAGGATGGCAAAAAGGCTGGTTTAGTGATTCCAGGAGACTTTGTTTTGCCAGTTTCCCCACTTCTTGGGCTATGACAGAGTCCATAAGAGGCACAGCTAGAGACCATCTCTCTAGTCCAAGTAGTCTTGGAAAGGGAGGATGGTGGGAAAGCTCAGCCTGAGAGTGGAGATGGTGGGACAGCCTCATACCCACTACAGAATTTCTGTGTAAGTGGCACCTTCCAAGGTTTTAAAACAGCTTGCTAGTTGCACTATTCATTTAAGTGAGCATTTCCTAGACTTGTCTGATCAGGAAAATCACCTGTGAAGATTTTTAAATTCAGAATCCCAGGACCTTGCATGAAAGATTCTGATAGTCTTTAGTCACACGTGAAATCATGTGATCATGTGAATTTGGAAATTTAAATCACAGTCTTCATATTTGAAAGAACAGCTGTCACAAGGAAGAGCTGATATTCAAGGGCTTGCTGAGGATTATTTCCATGTATTCTGATGGGTAGGGAGTAGGTCAAAAGACCTACAAAAGACAGAGGACAAGACAGAATCAAATTGCTTCCTTGTTGTTTTGTATACGGAAAGCCTGGCCGTGGACCTTGCACAAGCACCCTGGAGAACACAGGAGTATGCAGTGGTGTGTGAGTGGTCAGCAAGGAAAAGAAAGCCAGACAAAAGCATATGGAGCTCAGGAAAAGGGCCTGTGGTCCCCAGGACCCTCTGAGAATGTCTTCCTAGGAAGACTGGGCTAATGGGATCAATGAAATCAGAAGTTTGTTGCCCAGTGATAATTACTTAACTACCTCTATTTGATCATCCTGGTTCACTCAGAAATGTTTATCACACTGCTCCTCTGTACTGAGTCAGAAACTAGGGAAACACAGAGAAGAAAATATCCCTTGTACTTGGCCTGGTGGAGCTTCTATTCCACTGGGGGAGAGTCGTGGAGCAACCCTTATGCATTCATCCTGGACGTGTAATTAAGAGCTGTCATGAAAGCTGGGAAGGGGGAGTGGAAGGTGCTAAGGAACAATGTGTCAGGAGCCCTAATTAAGGAGGCTTGGAAATCCCACTGTGAGCCTGAAGGGAAGAGGGGCAGAAGGCGGGGAGCCTCCCAGAAAACGAAACCCCACTGGAAACCTTTTATTCTATAGCCACCGTTTTTCAAGACTTGACATTCACACTAAAAGTCGGTGTGCGCGGATGGGTAAGGGCCCTGTTGCCCGATGCTCTTCCAGTGAGCGTTCTCACACCGACCACTCTTACTCCTTTTTCTCACCTGAGGGCATCCCAGTGCTCTGGCTTTGCAGGGCTGAGGGCACTTTGGTGCTTTCTCTCCATGAAACTCTCTTTTCAGTTTTGCACCGTGAAATATTTAGAAGACACAAATAAACTAAAAAAATAGAATCCTCTTTAAAAACAATAGCTAACCAGCATCGACATGTGCTGAACCCTATGTAATTGCACCTTCACAGCAACGCTGAGGCAGAGGCTGAGTAACTAACTTGTCAGGCCCACAACCAGGAAGCAGCCAGGCTGCTGCGGACCAGGCCCCAGGACCAGGCCCCAGCATCGAGGCTGTGCCTCCCTGCTGTGCAATTTGCAATTCCACCTCCTAGAGATAAGCACTATTAGCACTTTGATAAATGAGCCGCCTCCCAGCCTGTTTTCCTGGGTGTGGGCGTGTGTGCACATTTTTAACAAAAATGGGATATTGTGGAGATTGTTTTTTTTATTTTTATCTTTTAAAAGATCTTATTTATTTATTTTTTAGAAAGAGGGGAAGGGAAAAAGAGAAGGAGAGAAGTATCAATGTGTGGTTGCCTCTTGTGCATCCCCCACTGGGGACCTGGCCCAGGAATCGAACCGGCAACCTTTGGGTTGCAGGCCCATGCTCAATCCACTGAACTACACCAGCCAGGGCTAGACTGTTGTTGTTGTTGTTGTTGTTGTTGTTGTTGTTTTTAACTTATTGAGGTAAAACTCACATATAATTAAATATTTTAAAGTGAGTAATTCAGTAGCATTTAGTACATTTTCTATGTTATGCAATCACTGCCTCTGTCTCGTCTGAAAATATTTTTATTACTCCGAAGTAAAATCCTTCAATCATTAAGCAGTTTCCTACAGTTCTGCCCTGTCCCTGACCTTTGACAACCACCAGTCTGCATTCTGCCTCCATGGACTTATCTATGCTGAATATTTCATATAAATGGAATCATACAATATGTACATGGTGTGAAGTAGTGGAAAACTGCATTCTTTTGCATATGGATATCCATTTATCCCTGCACCACTTAGTGAAGAGACTATTCTCCCTCTCACTGAATGGTCTTGTCACCCTTGTTGACAATCACTTGGCCATAAACTCATGGGTTTATTTCCAGACTCTCAACTCTGTTCCATTGGTCTATATATCTATCTTTGTGGTTTGATTCCTGAAGCTGCATATACTACTTTTTAAACTTTTTTTGGTTTTACTTAATAGGCATAATAACTTTTGCAAAGTTAAATGTTTTTCTATAACACTGTAATAAGTCAACCTTGTTATATTTACATTGTCCATACTTTCTTATTATCAAGAACACTGTAGTCCTGGCTGGTGTGGCTCAGTGGATTGAGCACCAGCCTGTGAACCAAAGTGTTGCTGGTTCAATTCCCAGTCAGGGCACATGCCTGGGTTGCAGGTCAGATCCCTGGTTGGTGGTGTGTGAGAGGCAACCACACATTGATGTTTCTCCCTCCCTTCCCCTTTCTCTAAAGAAATGAATAAATAAAGTATTTTAAATATATTACTGTAATATACACACTTACAGTTTAATGAATGAAATAACCCACATTTATTCCATAGAATAACTTCCTAGAAATAGAATTGCTGGGTCTAATAATGTGCAGAATTCCCAGGCTTTGAGCAGCTATTACCAAATTCCCTTCCAGAAATGCTCTGCTAGTTCATCCTCTCTCTAGAAGAGACAGCTCAGCTTCTGTACTCCATTTGCTTTTTACCTCAGTCTGACCCCAAGGTCATTATCTCCTCTTTTCTTTCATCTCCAACTTTGTTGAATACCAACTCTCCTTATTTTTAGAGGTTTAAAATTAATTGCAAATTGGAAAATGCGATATGCCCTTTATTCCTTTTTGTCTAAGAGATTAAAAAGTCCAGCTCTCTTGAAAAAGTCTGAAGACCCTGTTCCCGACGCGACAGTCCAGCAAGGACTGTGCTACACTCACAACTGAAATGACAGTGACAACCTGCATCCTGATCAAGCAATGTCATCTCTCAGTAATTGCCTTCACAATAGAGACATTGCATTACCAGTTAATGGTTGAAATGATCCAGCATAAATAAAGTTACTAGACTGAATCATGCTGGTAATCAAAGCCCTCTCAAGACCACTGGGCAAGAATGACACCACAGAGAAAGAATGCCTCATTTGACACAGAAGACAACCTTCCGTTTCTGTACCCCTGAGAAAAAAATGACTCTGAAAATTCCCCCACTGTGGCTGGTGCATCATCAAAGCCACATGGGCTGTGAAATTTCACTGAGACAGAAACAGCTTCCTCTGCCAATGAACTCCGAGCAGCGCTCGCTAAATGGCACAAGGAGGAAAAGGAAAACAGGGCTGGGGCCTTTGCAGGATGTGAAAGACAATGAAATCTCCCTACCCCAAATGTCTCTGAATCTGAGGTGGATATTGCAGCTCAGAGGCATCTAGCAAAGTTCCTTTACCAAGGTCCTTTCACTGAAAAGAAATAAAAATAAACAACTTTAAAATACTCCTCTTTTTAGCATTAAAGTACGGAAGAGTAAAGATACCGGGGAGCTATTTATGAAGCTGAGTCATGAGGAAATTAACCAACGATGGGCTGAGTAGGAAAGATTAGACTCCTGGCAGGCTTGCTCCCACTCCCCAGCTTTCAGCTTGCACAGAGACCACTAATTGATATGCAAATACCTTGCTGAATCAGTTCTCCAGAGTGCTCCAAGAAGCCACTGACACCATTGTGAGGGGATACATATGAGACGAGTCTAGGCTAGACACTGTCTCCTCCACATCACACATGCCTGAATCTCTCTTCATCTTTGTTGTTGTTGTTGTTGTTTTGTCTTTCTCCTCTTATCCTTTTCCCACAAAGGGACATGAGAGAGAGAAGAGGATGAAGAAAGACCAGAGATTTTAGTCTATTTTCTTGGCATGATTACCCGACTTGAGATGGAAGTAAAAACGGGCTCAGTATATATATCTGAAGAAAAGTTTTCCATCCAGAAGGAGGACCATCCGTTTGAGTCAAGTGGTTACGTTTGATCGAAAGACATTGGTTTTAGTAAGCTGTCAGTACCACAGACGTTTCAGAAGGCAGAGGTTCTAGAATTTGCATTTACTTCCATGCTCTTTAAAGAATAGTACACAAAACAAATGAGAAATTGGAAATAAGCAGAAATTTCAAGGAAGCTAGGAGCAAGTAGGATAAAGAAGGCATGCCAGACAGAGTGATAGAAAGAATAGTCCGTGGTCAACTCAGGAAATGAGGGAAGTTGAAAGATGTATAGACACAACTTTCCCCTTATACTTCCATTTCACTAAGCACTTGGAAAGCCATCAGCTCCTAATGTCACTATCCCTCAGGGGAAGAAAGCAGCAGTGTTCCTTTTCAGGTGAAGTAATGAGAAGAGACCCATCCAGTGGTCTGAGCAAGGTCACAGAGCTGGTTAGTGGTAGATGATGTCAGGTCTTCTAACTCATCAGCTGAAGACAAAAAGACAAAACCACAAGGGAGAGTCCTTATTTGAACTAGAGCAGAAGGGAGTTGGTGGACAGACTTGGAGCAGAAGTAATGTTTAAATATCATAGAAGAAAACACATTAGACAGAATTCTCTGAACAGAGGGAGAAAGGCTGTATTGAGACAGGAACAGGGTTTAATCCTGTAAGTTTATGACTCAGCTCCCTCAGGGTCTGTGAATGTTGGGGGAAATGACTCTGGTGAAGGGAAACAGTTTGTAATGAGTTGATTGAAAGCACAGAAGCCAAGAGAGGAGCAGAGAACAGTGAACAGGACAGGTGGTGCAGGAACACCCAAATGGAACTCAGGAAGGACATGTCCTCCCCCAAAACTGCACAAGGGCCCCCTACACAGTCAACATGGACAGCACCACCAGAAAAAAAGTCACAGCAGAGCTGACCTAGAGAGCAAAGACTTTGATTAAAACTTTGTAGTATTTTGGGTTAAAAAAGTCTGTGGGGATGCCTTATTTGCCCATCTGACATTTATCTTCCAAGGGTGTCATGAGAAAAGAACACGAAAGTTAACCCAAAGATTTCCACACAAAAAAAAATGTCTCATTGATGATGACCTGCCACTTTATTTTTATTTTAGGGGCTGGCATTCAGAAGATATGGAGATTTGTTTTTCTTGAAGAAATCTCAGGAGAAAGTAGCTGTTAGTAGCCATTAGTCCTTGTGACCTCATTCACTATTCTCTTCAAAGAGGGCATAAACCAGAAACAGATTTCTAATGAAAGCTCTTCTAATGAGCAGTGACAGACGTGCAATTTGGGAGTAATGAGCCCTGAGTCTATCATCAGCCGCTCTGTAAAGAAGTGTCCCCAGATAAGTCAGCCCTCTGAACCTAAGTAAACACACATCCCAACTGGTATGCTTCTTCTCTCCAGATAAGAACCCCCTCCACCTGTAAATTCTTGGTGTTTTACTGTCCCCTCATTCCAACCAAGGACCAGGCTTCCTGATCTGGGGAATAATGAGTTTATTTACTTTATATGACCCAGTGGTTCTCAAGCAGAGAAGACTCTGCCTCCCCAGGGACATTTGGCAATGTCTAGACACATTTTTGACTCTCATGACTAGGGAAGGGCTGAGTGGTGCTATTAGCATCTGGTGGACAGAGGCTGAGGATGCAGCTCACCCTCCTACCATGAAGCGGACAGCCATTAGGACAATAATCCAGACCAAAATGTCTATAGGAAAGAAGTCAAGAAGCCATGACCAACTTTAAGACATGGGAAAATCAGAGCTATTCCTCTGGCCCCTCTAACATAGGAACTAGTTCACATGCAAACCCTGCCTCTGTCTTCTTTCTCACAAATATAGGATTTCAACATTCACACGTCCAAACAGGGATATGTGTAGGTGACGTCCTGTTGTTGTCTGCATCTACTGCTGAAGCTTCATCTTCAAGGCTAAGACAAGGCCATAATTACACAGTGATGTGGGGTTGGAGCAGTTCCAGAATGTGTGAATACCTGGGGAAGAGACATTTGCAAAGAGGTTGACTTCAGCTGAGTCTCACACATCAACTTTCAACAAGATTTCCAAAAGCCTGTGTTCTTACCTGGATCATTTGCTACACAACTTTATAGAAATCAGTTACTTGGCATGACTTTATAGAAATCATTTACCTTCTGGATGCCTTGTCCTGTCCTGATTGTCAAAAAGGGATACTCAGTGCCCTGGCTGGGTAGTTCAACTGGTTACAGTGTCATCTTGGTACACCAGAGTACAGGTTAAATCCCTGGTCAGGGCACATACAAGAATCAACCAATGAATGCATAAATAAGTGGAATAACAAATCAGTCTCTCTCTCTCTTTCTCTCTCTCTCTCTCTCTCTCTCTCTCTCTCTCTCTTTCTCTTCTCCTTCTTCTCTCTCTCTCAAAAATCAATAAATAAAAAAAAAATAAAAAGAGATACTAAGAAAACAAAGGCCATTCTTTAATCCCAGATAACAGACTACAGAGAAGTGGAATCTAGTTGGGGTCTAGAAGAGGAAGTTATATATTTTTTAAGATCTGTGACAAAAACAACAAAGACATAGGACTTTAAAAAATAGGCATATCATGATAGCCAAAAAGATGGAAACAATCCAAATATCCGTCAACTGATGAATGGATAAATAAAACACAGTATGTCCATATATTTTCTCCTTAAAACAGGAATGAAATATTGAAATATGCCATAGTATAGCTGAGCCTTAAAAATATTATATCAAGTGAACTAAGGAGGGGGAGTGTGGGAGGAAGGGGTGTGCAGGG